>LBNU01012169.1:7199-39857 GCA_014162995.1 Artemisia annua
AAGAATGGTTTGTTTATTTACATTGCTTTAATAAATAATCCTTGTTTTTTGCATGTTTATCCATGATAATTTATTATTCTAAACATGTTTCATTGTGTTTATAATATGGAAATTATAAAGGGAAACAATTTAGGTATTTCAATGAATTGGATATTTGGACTTATTCCCAAACTAAATGATTCTTGACTTATCTAAGTAATCATAATTAAGTTATCCTCAGACTTGGGAGATGCCAGATAAAGTTGTCATGGAAATTGTAAGTGGCATTTCAGGAAGCAAGTTCTACCGCTAACCGTAAAGCTGGTAGTATTATAAGGGTTGTTTTCTGAAGGTTTGTGATGCTTTCATGGGTTAGTCTCCGTAGTCAGAGAATTTGTTCTTCAAATATTGTTTTGAGTATTAGATACTATGGGCCACTCGTAGATTGGACAAAATGTCTTGTGTGGCCACACCAAAGTTCATCTTGGAATACGTTCAAATGTTTTGGGTTAATTTTGTATTCAATCATATACGGAGAAAACTGTAATGTATATAAAGATTTATATCTTTATTAAACAGTTAGTATTAGAACAAAAGGGATAATAATAATTGATGGAATCATTAAAGTTTCTTTCCAGGAACTAGCTCGGAGTGAATCTAGGGCATTGGCGTGGTTGGCTAGACGTAACCAAGGGTCCATACATATTAATAGAAATCCGAGTGGAGCTTGTTGGGAGTTTTGGAAAATATTAAATATTGTATTGACTAGAAAATCGGAACTCGAGACACGGGATTGCACACTTTTACGTATGGAAGAGTAAAATTGACTAATTATTATTTTATAATGTTATATTTGATTATTATATTACACAAAAGTCCTACGACCGTTATAATTAACGGACAATTGACTACATGGATCTGTAAAATATATAAAGAAGGATAAAGTGTCAAAAGTTTGAAAGTACCCTCTGGTCCTCTCTCTTTTGTAACCGGATTCTATGAAAGTTTTAAGGAAGGTTAAGGAGGGGGGTTGGTTGTCAACTTTGGTAACTAAAGGAGGTGGGAGGCAATACCTTGGAGGAAAAGTTTGGTTATTATATAAACAAATCTTTGCTCCTTGTTTGTTGATCGACTCACACACAGTAACAAAAGTAAAACATCACTGTTTTATTATGTACGATTGGTTGCATGGTTTGCATGGTATCATGATATATCATGTATGTACTATACATGTATATATTATGTACGCATGGTCAATCTATTACATGCAATATCAATTTTCCTCCTTTATTGTAATGGAATTTTGAGTGTCAAGTAAATTGCTTTGTGGTTTTATTACTAGCATAAAGTTTACTCGGTATTAGTACGTGTGTACAAGAACGTGGTACTAACACATTATTGTTAGTATCTTGGATCGATTAACAAAACGGTAAGGGGTTAATCATTAATCCTTATAAACCCTAATTAGGGTTCATCACTTGTTCAATCCCAATCAAGAATTGCTAAGAGGTATGTTTTCTATTTAAGTTTTAGTTAACAATATATATGTTATACTTGATCCTTTGCTTCCGCTATTATGTGCTACTTTGTATTCTTATTTATATGATAGTCATGATACATAAATTCTAACATATTCAAGTCAGTAGCACAACCAGTCACTGCGCAAGAATCCTCTGTGCCTTTCGCCTCAATAGTCATCGGTAGGTTGAAGCCGCTTAAGAGGCTGACATCATAATAGTCACTTCCCATAGTCATATTAAGCTCTGCAAGAGTAACTGGTGGTGTGTAATTTCTTCCTTTGCATTCCATTTCACTTGTGCCGCAGTCGCCAGTGGCACATGACCAACCACCAGACACATTAGATTTGCAACCAGTTCTACCCCATATGCGACCTGACCAGTTAACTGGAGCTTGAAATGCGCGGGACGTACCCTTTCGGAGTTTGAACCCCGTGATATTGACTTCAGGGTTGCCTGATGATAACATCAAATAGTATCGTGTACTTAGTATCATTATTCCTTGTTTAATGCTCATTATATTACTTTTATATAAGTTTTGGTACTTAAGTGCTTCCTATTTGAATAATAGGACATATATGAGCATTGGAACTGAAAGACGCGGAAATTGTGTTGATCGAGTTTGAAGAAATCTGGAAGAAGTTTGAAATACAAGTCTCTACGGCGTACAATGGTACATTTGTCTACGCCATATTCAGTGAAGAGTTTGGAGCATAATGACAACGTACCGTATACGCCGTATTGATGTATATAGCTATACGACGTAGGAGTTTTGAAGACTTGATGACCATTCAACCGACATAGATTCTACAGCGTAGATAGCCACTTAGCTCTAAGCCGTAGCCAATGAAGACTTTGAGGTGTTTTTACAATGATGAGTATACGGTGTAGAGACTCGCTTAGCTCTACGTGTTGGTCCCGTTTACCCGGTTAAGTTAACTATGAAGTTAATCTAACCGTGTATTATGGCATAATGATGTAATGAAGTTCTTTGATAAAAACAAGATATAAAAGTAAAACGTAAATCAAAACACAAGGTAATTTTCAACGTTTAATTCTTATTAGAAATGAATCAAAGAATTATACCCAAGTGTTTGCGGAATAAACACTTGGGATTGAAACGACAAGTATGGTGTGTTTATCCTCACTAAACTTAAGCTATGCTTAAGTGACAACTAAGGTACAATCGAGCTATCTCGAGTACAAGTATGTTCTTTGGAGGAGAAAAGGGTTTGTGAATGTCTAAGCATTAATTACACAAACTTTACCTTTTCTCCTCTTTATGATCATATTTATACACAAGTATAATACATACTATTGTCCAATGGATTAAAGACTTCATAAGATAAATCTTTAGAAGATCTTGTTTACTGTTAAAGGCAACCCATATTGGGTTAGAAGACAGATTAACCTTTTTAGGATTAGGTTGGATTGTAGCCAAATAAGGAAAGTTTGACTTATAAAGTGATAAGGCACTTTATTGGAACAGTTCAAACTTTCCCTCCCAATCCCGCCTATTCTTCAGTCTTCAGGTAGCTTTCTTCAGTCTTCATGGTTGGTGAGGAGACTTGGGGATTCAGTGAGCTATTGTCATCACTCACTGAATCCATCATCTTCTTCTTTGGCTTAGATGCCATTCACTGAGAGTCCGCCTCACTGAATGGAAAACCTATCTTCGTTAGGCTTGTTCTAAACATCCTGAAGATGACTCACTGAATGACTGTTCACTCAGTGACTTGATTATGTTCACGGTTTATAAACACTTGATCATTATTTGTGTTCAAATCTAAGTTTAACGAGACTTGGGTACTGACGTGACCCAACACCTTTGCACTTACTATTTACCAATTCATTAGTAAGGCGTTTTTATGTTTACTTATGAATTGTTCAGTATCGGTTATGTCTTTATCCTAAAAACGTTAACAAACCATTTTGTAATTGCAGATGAATAATTCCTGTCTCGTTTGCCTATTGTGAACATGCGATTATTAGCTCAAGGTGGTGTTAGACTGGCAGTAACCCTGAATCGAATACTCGAGTAGTCTCTTTAGTACTAGTAACATTTGATTGTCAGGATGTATTATGATCAGCTTAATAATAGATGAAAGCTTTATTTATGAACATATGTGAACAAAATCACATAGACAACTTTACATTTCAGTTTGTTTTCTTCACGACAAGAACCGGGCACATGGCATGGTTGACACAGTAATTGCTTACGCTCCCCAAAAAAGCCCTGTCGATTGAAAAAAAAAAAAAAAAAAATGATTATTGTAACACGTTATGCTTGTTTCTAAAAAACTTAGGCTAACCTGTTTAAAGCTCCTCGACCGTGACTGCCAATAATAAGCAACTGAACGTTTAATTTCTCGACTGCATTGCATATGGCCACTTTAGGGTCTCCAATCTCTGCAATTCCTTCTGCAGTGATCTGCAAGTTAAGAAGAACGTAAAAGTTTGTTTATAACGAGATCTAAAATAATCCATATTTACGAAAGTAAAAGCGAAATCGCACCCCATACTCACTGCAGGTAGTTTTAGCTTTCTTTAGCAAGTCAAGAGCTGCTTTGTTTTCAATTTCGTTCAGCTCCTTTATTAGTTCAGCAGCTGCAACACAATTTGGTAACGCGGCCATATTTATTCTCAAGAGTATTTAATAGGGTCTTTTCTTTTGCATATAATACTAACGTGCTTTTTCATTTGTCTTATTTTAGTCAATGTATCATTTCTTATAAATTTGAGTCATCAAAGATGGTTTTGTGTCTCGTTTGGGTCATTCTGTAGCCAAAAAACCAGCTTTCAAAAATGATGATTTTTTATATAAAATGGCGATACATGTTACAAAATGATCGGGGCACAAATTGATCTTTTAACGACCCAGATATGCACACAAAGTACAATTTATAATACGCGTAAAGAATCTTATTCATATTTAACGAGAGAGCATCTTACTTCCCCAAGAAGATACATAGAAATAGCTGATATCAACGGGAGTCCGGGCGGTGTAAATAAGAAGCTCCGAATCTACAAAGGTAGATCCAAGCATTTTGAGAGCCCAAGTGAGAGCGTACTCGCTAAACTCACTATCATCAATTGCCACCATCACCTTATTCTTCGTGCTACTCTCTGCCATCTGCACAAACACAACCTATATTTCTCTACTTGTTTCTATAGTTCTTATGATGACTAAAGCTACATAGAGGACGTGTGCTCTTTATAAACTTAGGAAAGCGGTCAAGATTGTCTTTTGTGCTCAAGGATTATATGTTTGACATCATTTGTAAGGGCTTCAAAGAGGTTTAGATTGTCCTTACATGAGCCATCTGTGAGTGACATGTGATCTTTCTTCTTTTGTTTCATTGTGATAAGAGCGAGTCGGGTCATCTTGACTGGTCAACTTTCGTTTTTTCCAGATTCTTAAAAATTTCTAAGTTCTTATTGTAAAACTGTTCAAGTTTTAACAAATAAGCCCATAGCAATATATCAAAACAAATTTGATTTGGATAAAAAATTGTGATCTTTACATTGTCATCCAAGATATAACAAAGAAGAGACGACAAAAGACAAATACTGATATCCAGCAATTGTTAACAGCGTGTCACCTAAAGATAGTAAATAAGACGGTTATCACAAACTCTATATCGTGATGATGACATTGCATATTCAAGGCACAATGGACAGATATATTCATATCATGGAGGTGACGACATATGACAAATTATTAGCATGATATTCTTTGATCAAACAGATTTAGGATTGATATATACAAATTCAGGAAATGCTATTTTAGCATCAGCATCGACAAATATTCATTTGCTGTGGAAATGGTAGTGTAATGATGGGAATTTTAGTGGCAAAGTGACTTTTGATATACTGATTATAAGACGTTTGGGTCTTTGGGAATTAAAATTTGGTAGCGAAATCCCTTCACTGCAGGCAACAGCAAGTGTTTCGTCACAATTATGATGTTGCTAGTACCGACCCTGAAGAACCTGTAGCTTGCTTTGCCTTGTCTTAAAAATGATTATTATGTTACGTCTGCATCGGGACGAAAGATCTGTAATCTTTAATAACTTTGACTTTCATGGTCAAACTTACCTACTTTCCTCAACTTTTATGAATCGTACTAAAGTTTCTGAAAACAAAATACATGTTGGAAGGCGAAAATAAAAATAGTACCAGTAATACTGGTTTTAGGATTGAAACCAATTTGTAGTGTAAAAGTTAGTAGTACATGGTTTAGAATAAAAATCGGACAGTTGCATTTCAATATACATGGTTTTAGGATTGCACACAATGACAGCATTCATGCCTCTGCCACTAGCAGCAACATTTAACATACTCATAACATATGGATTAGAATAAAATGAAAAAAAATATATATATATATATAATAAAAAAAATAATAATAAATAAATAAAAAAAATAAAAATAAAAAATAATAAATCTATGAATGTATGGATGTAACTTATGATTTTGCAAAGTACTTAAAACTTAAATCAAATGTTGCGCAGAGCACACAAATTAAGTTGTTACAAGAACACCAATGACTACACAAATGCCAATGTGAAGTAATTTGCCGAGTCTGTTAAAAGTTCTCAATCTATAATTTTAAGGAGGTTTATTAACTGATGATCTATAATACATATAACATATTAATATCAATATGACTATGACATCACGACTTCCTTATCCTGATAATATCAATATTATTTTAAGGAAGTCCATAATGTCATATGCTTCTACGTGTCACTTAGAAGCATATGACATTACGACTTCCTTATGCAACCTATTGAAAAACAGAGAGAACAGAGTGAATGAAAAACGTGAAAGTAGTTCATTAATGAATTTATGAGGTGTAAAAAGGTATTTATAGCTAAACATACAAACTGCTCTAACTGAACTAATAATCAAGCACTTGTTAAGTAGAAGCTTCATCTTTGGAGGTGTAGCCAATCTGTGTAACTCTGAACTTGTGCAGTGTTTGGATTGACTGTTTGAGCAGCTTCATTAGGAGTGTTTGGCACTGCAGTTTTCATGATCTATAATACATATAACATATTACTATAAATATGACTATGATTTCCCATTAAGTGCTACATGTCACTTAGATGCATATGACATTAGGACTTTGTTATGCAACGCTAGCCCTCGTACAACAAATGTCAATAGTAGACCTGAAACAACCTACATATAAAATCTCCTCTCCTTCACGCAACCACTTCATGCATTCTTCTCGACAAATACTAAGTTCACAATTTCTTGGGGAAAAATGGATGATATGAGTCCTATTATTAGGATCTGGCAAACAAAAGTTTACAAAAGATTAGCTAGGAAAATAAATAAATAAAAAAAAGGGACTTTACTCTTGCAGCATGCGAGTGGCTTTATCAACGAAGAGGTTGTGGATTTATCAGTCAAGTCTCGTTGAAAACAAATGTAACTTGTTATGTGGTGTATGATGTAAAAATTTTACTTTCAAATGTAAAACTTTATCTACAGTTTTTCAGCACTATAATATTTTTTTTTGTTAATAAAATAGAGTAACTTTTGAAAATAAGATACTAAGAAATAAGACTTTAAAGTATTACCAATTTGTCTACAGTAATCAGGTGGCACATAAGCAACCTCATTCTGAAAGCATGTAAATAACATGCAAAAGAAAAGAAAACACATAACATTTTTCTCCATTGCAATGGAAATGTGACTGAGTATGAGAATGCAGGTAGAGAAGGAGATAGAATGATCTTATATAACATGAAGTTTGGTAAAAAAAAAATAATAATAATAATAATCAACATAAGAAATGGGTTCAATATTCGATTCTCATGTTTCGTAATAAAATGACTGGTAACCAACATGAATTATCATGTCTTCTTCATCTTCAAGAATCAAGACAAAAGTAACCCAATTATATAAGAAATGGAATTAGCTTTATGAATTATCATGTTTGGCAGGCTTGAGAAAAAGAAAAGCGAATTTGCCTCTTTGAAATTTGATTTCCATCCTCTTTCGTGTGGAAATAAATAGATACTGTATTGACGGATTTGACATAACTGATGTTCTTTTCCATTTTTTTTTCCAAAAAGTATTCCAAAATTACATATTGTTGATACCCAGTTCGAGTGGAGTATAAATCGATACTTAAAAGGCGCTTATGTTTTTAGAGGTAAGACATTTCACACAACTTGGTTCACTTTTGATGATAAAGTGTCACGATATGTAATTTAACAAACCATTTTGTAATTGCAGATGAATATTTCCTGTCTTGTTTACCTATTAGGGATGAACTGATTTGAGGGAGGGGATAGGTTTGAAGGGTTTCGGTTATAGATGCTTCCCTTGAAGGTTGAGTCAAGTTGATTTTGTTATCGCAGTATGCAAAGGGTGATTTAGAGAGTCTATGTCCGTGCGCAGATCAAGTCAAGTTTAGATATTACTGGTCGTCACCACTGTATTATATCGACACCCTTCATAACCTTTGCACTCACCAGTAAGCCGTTTATTCATTTACTTGTGTACTATTTGGTTTTGGTTGTGTTTTATTACAAACACGTCAAACGGGTAAAGTCAAGAAGAATTAGCTTAAAGTGAAAACATGTAAAAGTCTACCCAAGTGTATTTTTAATAAATGAACCTTCTATTTCTAATCTGTAACGTATTCTTTTTGCCTTAAAGAGAAAACATGTTGTGTGTACTATTTGTCGATTTGACATGGATTTTTTTTTTCTTTCCTTATCAAAACTATAATGATTTTAGTAAAAAGTATATTGAACATGGGTCAACGGACTATACTTGGACCAAACTTAAACAAAATTACATGCTTTGACCCGAACCCATTTTGATCTCTTACCTAACTAGGAAATACTTGTAGGGGACTGCAAGGATGTGGACAGAGTGAGGGGAAGATGTGTAGCTAGAGCAGTTAGAAACTACACATCTCAGTGTGACTCTTTCTTTCTTGGGAGATTCTACTATTTTGACTTAAAAAGTCAACCTTGGTACTTTTTCAATTCAAAACTGATGTGGGTCATCCATATTTATCAAGGCTTACACCACACATAAAACTTTTGCATTGCTGCTCCTGTTTATATTACCAGTCACAGTTCGCGGTTGGGGTGGTGTTGATGGTCATATCGCAAGTCCAAAATAGCTCAAGGAAGGTTGAGTCAAGCACAGTATGCAAAGGGTGATTTGGCGAGTCTATATTCGTGGGCAGATAGTGTCAACTTTAGATACCATTTGTCGCCACCACTTCATTATATTGATACCCCTGATAACCTTTGCACGTACCATTTACCAATTCACTAGTAAGGCGTTTTTATGTTTACTTATGAATTGTTCAGTATCGGTTATGTCTTTATCCTAAAAACGTTAACAGGTAAAATGAAAAAGAATTAGCTTAAAGCGAAAACACATTGGATGTCGGCCAGAGAATATTTTTAATGCAATGAACTTTACAAATCATTTCATTCATGATAGGTGATGTTAACAATCACCTAAACATCACCTATGTTCTCTTCATAAACAAAACTACATTGAAATAATATGATACATTTAGAACACGGGTCAACGGTCCAAAGTTGAACCAAACTTACTAGAATTACCTGTTTTGACCAGAACCCTTTTTGATCCGTTACCTAACTCAAAAAAAAAAAGAACAAAAAAAAAAAGAAAAAAAAAAAAAAAAATAAAAGAAAAAGAAATAAAAAGAAGAAAAAAAGGAAAAAAAAAAAAAAAAAAAAAAAAAAGACACTATTTAGGGGACTGCAAGGATGTGGACAGAGTGAGGGGAAGATGTGTAGCTGGAGCAGTTAGAAACTACACAACACAACTGCTTGAATATAGCAATCAAACATCTCAATGTAACTCTTTTTCTCGTTGTAGTTTCTACTACTTAAGACTTAAAAAGTCAAAAGGTGGTACATTTGAACTTTAATCGATGCGGGTCATCTAAATTTCAACCAAATAAAATCTGAACTGATATAACTAAAAGAGATAGTAATAAGCTAGAAGATTCAACATAATAGCATTCTTAAATAATATTCCATCATCCTAAAGCAAAGGATGGCCTAGCAAATACAAGACCGCGCGCCTTTTGCAAAACACAAAATCAAAAAACTAAGTAGCTAAATAAAATGATGCAAAACAATAGAGTGCAAACATTACATGCCTACATAATGTAACAAGTACACGTGAGTATGTATGAGAATAATTGGAAAAGATAAAAGAAAATATTTTTCTTCTTTTGTTAAAGATATTTTAAATAGCGGGCAGTTTTGTTATTTTTTCTACTGAAATTGTAATGTTTTAGCCATATTTAGTTAGGATTTGTTAATGTACATATCGCACTGTATTTGAATTACAGATTATAGTAGTTCATTTATTTTGGGTAAAAGGGTTACCCGGTAAAATAATACTCCCTCCGTCCCATAATATAAGTCCACTTTGCTAGTTTTGGTTGTCCCAAAATTAATGTCCACTTTTAATTTCAACCAATCAAAATGTTTGTAAGTGGGTGAGAATGAATTTTTATTGGTTAGTACTCTAAGGGCCTCACTTTTCTTAAACTTTGTGAAATATAAAAGTGGACTTATAATTTGGGACGGATGGAGTAGTAGTTTATTCATGAAACTTCTATAATCTTATATGATGCGGTAAAAATCGCATGTACTTTCATGTGTTTTCATGTGATGTGATTTTATGTGTTTTATACAATCTTGACGAATTAACTTCACTAATCTACAATTCGAAATATAATGCGTTATATATATAGTTGAAAAGCTATAAATGTCTAGTTTCCAGAAAAAAAAGGTAAAACTTTTAGAATTTTCTAGAAAAAGTTATATTCATTTTACTACAAGTTTAAACTAGTTATAATGCCCACGCACGCACGGGTTTTTAAAATTTTTTTTGAATGATATATTTTTATTTATTAAAAACTAATAATTTAATTTTTATTTTGTTTGATTTATGATTTTTAATTGAATTTTTTTTTAATTAAAGATAATCATTTAAAAAGTTTAATCCTTGTTAGTTGCATCCTATCTATATTTTTTGTATTTATCTTCTACTTGTATAGTATATCAACAAAACGAATTTAAAAACTTATAAATTAAAAAAATAATACTTAAAATATTACCTTATAAGGAAATATTCTTTTTTTTCAAAATGCAAAAGTACCCACTAGGGGTTTTGTTTTATTATATAAAAATTTGAATAGTCAAATTAGTGTTGAATCACATGTGATTTATATTCAACTTTCAACAACGCAAAATAAGACGAAAAACATGAAAAAAAATGAACATAAAAAAGTTTGTCGAAAAGTCTATCAAAGTGTCCGTCTATTGAAAAATAATTAATGCTCGTCGTGATTCGCTTAATGATTAATAGTTTAAGAGTTATTTAATACGGAAGATGAGTGGCTACGATCGCTCTTTTAATATGCAAGATAACTTTTAGTAATATCAAAATGATGTTAATTCTTGTTTTTTTAAAAAGCAAATTATCAACACTTCATATTTCACACATTTTTAGCCCAGTCACACGTCGATGGGCCGAAGTTTTTAGGTATTATATGGTTGCCTTGTGTGTATTTAAGTCGATTATCGTATCATTGCTTTTTGACATCTTCATTGAAAAATAACATGACTAGAAAACGTCCCTCTAAAGCTAAAGCTCCAGCGATTGGAATAGACCTAGGAACAACATATTCATGTGTTGCAATTTGGCAAAACAATCGAGTTGAGATAATACCTAATGAACAAGGCAACAGGACTACAGCTTCTTGCGTTGCTTTCACTGATACGGAGTGTTTGATTGGTGACGCAGCCAAAAACCAAATCACAACGAACTCGGCCAACACCCTTTTCGGTATACTTTCATGTTTATAATTACATATAGCTTCTTTAAACTGTTCTTTTGTGGTTAGTTCTATTTAACTAAGAGTTTAAGTATCTAGCTAGTTCACGTTGTGTACTTTTTTTTTATCATATATATTTTTTTTTTGTGCAAGGTGAATATTTATATTAACCTCTCAAAATGATGTACATATATATATATATTTTTATCATATATTTATTTACTGTAATAAAAAATTTGGATAAAAACATAATATGCAATATTTATGGTTTAAATTCAAACCTAGGCTAGCTATCATCATCTTAATATAGATGAGGAAATTAAAGGAATTATGAATGTTACAGTAATTGCATTACCTGTGTGCATGATTTTTACTATGCAGTATGCACACCACATAATAAAATTAGACTAAAGTAACAACAAAAATTATATTGCACAAATCATCTGTCAAGCTTGAATTAATATCCTAGTCGTTGGGGTTTGAGATTAATTGATCTCTAGCGGACAATCAATCATCCTTTAGACAAGTACGTCAGTTCGTTCTAGAGGACTTTATAAGAAAATAGTCATGTTTTCCATAGTGTGCACGGGCCGCTTAAATATTGTCTTCCACATATCCTCTTAACGTTTTTGCAAGAGTAGCATTAAAATTACTGTAACAACCAGCTAAAAGATATTAGATGTTACAAATGTGAAAAAACTAAAGCTTATATATATAGAATAAAGGGAAAATTCTCTAAAAATACATTCAATTTGTCACTTTTTACTATTGTATGCATTGAACTTTTTTTTTTTTTTCCTATTGTATACAGAAACTTTGTTAATCTTACTATTGTATACACAAACTTTGTTAATCTTACTATTGTATCAATACACACACTTTGATAATCTTACTATTGTATCAATAATTAGTGCGCTTAATCACTGCCACGTCATAAAACAGGCGTATTATTGATACAATAGTATGATTAACAAAGTTTGTGTATACAATAGGAAAAACAAAAGTTCAATGCATACAATAGTAAAAAGTGGCAAGTTGAATGTATTTTTAGACAATTTTCCCTAGAATAAATTGCAAAACTATCCATGGTGGTTTGACCAAATTACAGACCCAGTCCCAACAACTTCAAAAATGTAGCATGAGGACAGGCCGCAGTCCCCGTTAGGGAGCAGTCCGTGCGCTGCACTTGTGCAATTTGGACAAAACACAGACGTTTTTTGCTATTTACTCATATATATATATGAATAAACCATAATGACAATAATATTCTAGAAGTATAAATGCCCTATACTCAGATCCACTTCATACAATTGGTTTGTGTGATTCTTATTCAAAGCTAATAAAATTTTTGTGTGCTAATATAAACTTGTTTAGATGCTAAACGACTGATTGGGAGGAGGTTTGTCGATGATACTGTGCAAAGTGACATGAAAGTTTGGCCTTTTAAAATTGTTGAAGCTCAAAGTGGTAAACCAATGATGGTTGTCAAATACGAGGGTGTCGAGAAGCAATTTGCTGCTGAAGAAATATCTGCCATGGTTCTTACAAAGATGAAAGAGGTTGCTAACACGTACCTTAATGCCGATATGAAATCTGCAGTGATAACAGTCCCTGCGTACTTTAATGATTTACAACGTCAAGCAACATTGGATGCAGCGGCTGCTGCAGGCCTTGATGTTCTGCGGTTGCTTAATGAACCTACCGCAGCTGCTATTGCGTACCGGCTAGACCAAAATGCGGCCATAAGGGGTCAAACAAATGTGCTTATATTTGACTTGGGTGGTGGTACATTTGATGTCTCTCTAGTCGCCATTGATCAAGGAAGTTTCAAGATTAAAGCTGTTGGTGGTGACACTCATTTAGGTGGTGAGGATTTTGATCAACGAATGGTGGAATACTTTGTTGCAGAGTTCAATAGGAAAGTAAAGAAAGATATAACCACGAACTCGAGAGCCTTGGGGAGGTTAAGGGTCGCTTGCGAAAGAGCAAAGAGGATCCTCTCCTCAACAACTCGCACATCTATAGAAGTTGACTGTTTGTGCGATGGTGTTGATTTTTCAACAAAAATAACTCGGGCCAAGTTTGAGGAGCTAAATATGGACTTTTTTAACAAATGTATGGAAACTGTGCAAAGGTGTATGGAAGATGCGAAATGGGAGAAGAACATGGTGAATGAGGTGGTACTTGTTGGAGGCTCGACACGGATTCCCAAAGTCCAACAAATGTTGCAAGATTTCTTTGACGGTAAGAACCTCTGCAAGACAATCAATCCTGATGAAGCTGTTGCCTATGGTGCTGCAGTTTTTGCTGCAAACATGAGTGGTAAAGGCAATCGAATTGTTAAAGAGTTGGTGCTGTTGGATGTCGTTCCACTTTCGCTTGGTTGGCAGTCATATGGTGGAGTCATGTCTGTTGTGATTCCAAAAAACACACCCATACCTGTTTCAAAAGAGAAGATTGGTTTCACATGTTTTGACAACCAGTCTGCGCTGACTTTAAAGGTTTATCAGGGAGAGAGAAGTAGACCGATAGACAACATCTTTCTAGGTGAGTTTGGGCTTACCAATCTCCCTCTTGCCCCTAGGGGTGTTACAAAAGTAAACATTCGTTTTGACATTGATGCCGATGGTATTCTCAAAGTATCTGTGGAGGAATTAACAACTGGTAAGAAAAACAACATCACGATCACTAATGGCCAGAGAAGTCTTCCAAAGGAAGCAACTAAGAAGATGTTGGAAGATGAAAAGAGATACAAAGATGAGGATCAAGAGTACCGAAGGAAGCATGCAGCCCACGGAGCATTGGATGCTTATGTTTATCGCATGAATACAAAATTGAAGGATAAAAACATCAGGGAGCGGCTAAGCGAGGATGATTTGAGAAAGATGGACGATGTGCTTATACAGGCAATGGAGTGGCTTAACATAAATAAGCTAGCAGAGATCAATGTGATAGTGGAAAAAAGAAAGGAGCTTGAATCTGTGTATAACCCCATAGTAGGTCATTTAAAGTAAAGTGAAGAGTGGTTGAGTAGCAGCTTCATCCAGAATACAGCCAGTAATCTATTTCTGCACATGGATGACTAGATTTTTATTTATTTATTTTTTTTTCGTAAATTTGTTTCAGCTTTTGTGACCCACAGAGTTGGATTAATCTTATACATAAAGCATATATGCATCAAAGTGCACCTATGCTATATTTGCTAAATCTTTAGGCTAGATTTTTTGAACTCGTGTTAATCCCTGATTTCAATCGGTTTCCTTAGTAATAATTAACTTCCAATATCTGAATTTTTCCAATACTTTTATGTTCACTTCTGAACAAAAGACAACTAACCTCTGGGATTCCAGATTCAACCAATTTTTCAACTGACGATGTTAGAAGGTCTTTTACTTTCAATACTCCAGACTGAAGTGTAGGCTGACTTACTACGACACCTAAGGTGTCTATGAAAGTTCGTAAGTTCATCTCCTACATAGATCAAGATTATGAGCACAAGTCAGTTTGAGTTCATAATATTATCAATTCAGGTCCCAAAGTTTAATTTTAGCTTTTAAGCATACCCGCCCGCCTCTATCATCCAAATGAGCGTCAGTCGCCTCTCCAGTTGTAAATTTCTTACAACTGGAGTTGGTTGGTAGAAATGTTTAAAATTTCTTACCTGAAGTACGGACAGGGGCAATGGCGTCTAGGGCAGCTTGGCCAATGGCATCTTTGACAACAGCATCCTGAAGAGCCAGGACTAAGGCACCATAGACATCAACATTATCTTGAACAGCAGCATTCTGTGGAGCGTGGCCAATGGCATCCTAACAGCACCCTCAGCGGCATTCTGAAGAGCTTGACCAATGGCATCCTGAACAACAGCACTCTGAAGAGCCTGGAGAAATGCATCTTGGAAAGAGACATTCTGTAGAGCTTGGGCAATGGCGTCCCGGACAGGTTGAGCAGTGGCTGCCTGGAGAGCCTGGAAAAGAAGACCCCAAATAGATACAACAGCTACATGGGCCACATTTGCTTCAACTCATTTCATGCGGCAATAAATTGGACAACGTGTAGTAACCAGAAATGTGTTGAGTTTATAAGGTATGAATTTCATACCCATTTGGCCATTCCCATCTTCAAACACTTAACTAAATCTCATTTGAAAATTCCATTAAAAGATGGGGGGGGGGTGGTTTGAAAGTGAAGTCATATTGCAAATTCCATTAATGATCCATAAACGAATTATCAAAATCCAAAATTCCACACGTCAAGAAGGGGCACGACGCGTGAAGGGTGGCTCGACACGTGAATGTCTTCCCCATAACGGCGTGTCTTATGTTATGTCTGCATTGGGAGGAAAGATCTTTTTGTTCAATATGATGACATTCAGTGTAATCTTTAATAACTTTGACTTTCATGTCAAAGTTAACAACTTTCCTCTTACAATTTTTTATGAATCGCAATAAAGTTTCTGAAAGAAAAATACACGATGCGAAGGGAAAATACAAATGGGACAAGTAATACTGGTTTTTTGATTTGAAATAAAATTGATGTCTCCTTGAAGTGTAAAAGTTAGTAGCACTCAGTTTGAACTCGAAGTCAACACATCTAACATTTTATTGGCAACTGCAGACAATGACAGCGTTCATGCCCCGCAATCAGCAGCAACATTTCTTTCGTCCCATACTCGAGACAACAATATCATAACAATTGGGATGAATGACTCAACAATCCAGATATATAACATTCCTGTCGATGAGCTAAGATAAAGCATACATTTTTACCGGTTTATGTTACAAAAAAGATACCCTTTACCTAATAAATTATTCTTAAGTTATCCATCCCAATTGCTGCATCCACTGTGCATGTGTTTTGGACATAATTTAAATAAAAAAACATAACAGACTAAAATAAAAATTAAAAACTATGAATGTGTGGATGTAATTTATGATTTCGTATAGTAATTAAAACTAAAACATTGAATTAAATGATGAGCAAAACACACTAGACCGAAGATGATGAGCAGAGCACATTAATTAAGTTCTTTCAAGAACACCAAGTTAACTTGAACTCATCTGAATTGTAGTCATTGGCCTCCTCGTGAAAACTTCTGCGAAAATTTGCCAGGCTTTCCCATTTTCCATTACGAAGATTTTTTATTTCCACATCTTTAAGCTCAGGCCTTTTCTTTGCCATCACCCACCTTACCATTTGCTTATACAAGTAGTTATTGCATATTAACATCCTTAAATTCTCCGACGGCCAATAGTGCGCGTTAACATAACGGGGATAGCAAATCGAAAAAAATATATCAAACAGCGTTGAGTGCTTCCACATGTGAATATCATAATCTCGTGTAAACGACAGCTGTTGCACGTTCTTATACGGAACCTGTCTTCTGAGTTCATCAAGGTCAGTGTTGAATGCCACAAAAAAATCTCTTATTTCAATGTTAAAGCTGCTTGATAAACTGAGTGCTTCTCTCATTTTCAGAAAGAACGACAGATCAATGGGATTGAAATAACCGAAGTTTAGTGTGAGTGTAATATGCTCAGGAGTATTAGTTGGAAACAAGAGAGTAGGCATTTTCAGGCCATTGTAAGAAAAATAAAGTAACTTTGATGCGTAAACTTTTATGATGATTTGATTATCTTTACACAACTTTAGAGTCAATCTCTTTAAGGAATCACAAGTAATGGTAATGGTTTCTATCCTACACTCCAACACTGTAAGGGTCAAACTCTCAAGAAAAGGAAATTTTGAGTTGATCATATCAATAAATGCATCGTCTACATCTTTACGTAATAAAACCAATTCTCGCACGCTTCCTAATGAATCCATTCTGAATGTATACTTTGGTAAGGCACTGTAATGAAACACACGAAGAATTGGGACTTCGTAAATTTCCACAATGTCGTTTATCTTGGCACCTACTAATCTGATTCTCAGTTCGCGAAGACATCGAAGGTTTTTAATCTTAATAGACTTAAAGTCTTGGCGAAAGCAAATGTTTATCTTCACAAGTAAGAAACAAGAACAAAGTAAGTTATTAAGTGCCTTTTCACTACTTATGCGAACATTTACCAACTCTAGTACTCGTAGAAACAAACACTTGATCATCACATGATTCATATTAACCGTAACGCCAATTGTTAGGTTATCATCAACTATTAAATTTATAGTATCTAAGTTTTCACAAGAGAATACCTCAGCTGGAATTGTAAGGCTAGGAATATTAGAATGCCAAGCAATTTTCTTAGCACATATTGTTAGGAAAAGCTCCTTGAGACAATTTCTGGAAGCTAATGACTGAAACCATTTTTCAGCTAGAGAAGACAACGACGAGTTGTAGATGTCTAAGTGAAGATGAAAACATTCAATTGACATGTTGTCGTTGAGATACCGTAAAAGAGTGCGATCAATCAACTTGATGTAGTATGCTTCTTCTTCTTTGGTGAGATGATCATCAGTTACACATATAGTAAACCTGAGGGTGGGAATCGTAGACCAAGCGTGTAGCCATGACTTGGACAAGACACATGTGCGAGCAGCATCTTTTATGGGCAACAATGATTGTATATGATGAATCAACTCATTGGGAACATATTCTAACTGTGGTGTGATGCTTTCTTCCTCCATCTTTTTGGGTACAACAAGAGTGTTGCAATTTTGATCTAAAAACTCTTTTAAGAATTTAATAATCATCTAAAAACTCTTTTTCAAATTACCTTATAAATCGACGGCTGTCTTCAAAACTTTTTCAATTCTCATGAAATAAAGAAATTTGTACAAGGGTTTTGCAGACCTAATGAAATCGTTATACATAAGTATTTTTTTTGCATATATAGAATTTATTTAAGAGATCTTTTCTATAAATAATTAAATAACAAATTTCACTTGCCATCTGCGTATACAAGTTGTTGTAATTGCTTGTTAAAAACAAACTGTTGAATAAATTCATATCATATTTTCTATAATACGCGAGTTTAAGACGATATATACACTTTTATACATATATACACTAATCAGCTACATTTTAAAATAAATAATTATTGGGGTTTTGAAAAACATAAAATTTTGACACAAGTGGTGAAATTGTGGAATTTATGCTTAAAAGTTTATTTTGAACAACTTACTGAATAAGCCGTAACTATTTGTGTTTAGCTTGTAAAAATACAATTTTTGGTCGAATAATACTATTTGTGTCGAACATACTAAAATTTGACCAAGTTTGACTTTTTTTGCCTTAAAAGTGAAAACATGTTGTGTGTACTATTTGTAATGGATTTTCTTTTTCTTTTTTTCCTTATCAAAACTATAATAATGTAAGTATAAAGTATATTGAACACGGGTCAACGGAACCAAACTTGCACAAAATGACCCTCTTTGACCGAACCGTTTTGATCCGTTACCTAACTGAAAAATTCTAGGTAGGGCACTGCAAGGATGTGGACATAGTGAGGGGAAGATGTGTCGCTGGTGCAGTTAGAAAAAACACATCTCAGTGTAACTCTTTCTTTCTTGGTAGATTTTACTTTTTTGACTTAAAAAGTAAACCTTATTATTATTTTTCAATTCAAAACTGGTTCATCCATATTTATCAAGCCTTACACTATGGTGGTCATGTCGCCTCGTGCAAAATAGCTCATGGAAGGTTAACCAATTGTTACCACCGTATAACTAACTAACTAACATAACTAACTAACCGCTATTCGGTTATAAAGTTTCTAACGAGCAACTTTGGTCCTTCATGTTTCTGTGTCTTCGAATTGGAGCAATGAGCGAGATTATATGCTCACAGTTATTATCCATAAACTTGCATGCCCACATTACAAAGTTTTTACTTTCAGTTGATTTACAAACACTATAATACGTTGAAATCCCAAGGTTAAGCGATCGAACCTGCATGATTTGCTCAAGCTCTCTCGCTGACCCCATCCCTGAATATGATTATATGTTGTGGTTTTAGCTTACCAGTGGTACTATAAAAGTCCGTTAACAGCTCCCTGATATCACAAAAACATTAGTTAGTAACAATCATCTAAAACTAAAAATTCAAAGCAATTTGGAAATGTTTTATAAATTTCGAGAATATCAATCGAACCTGATCATCCCTTCGTCCTTATCAGGTGATATGGGTTTGAACAAACAATCAATCATTTCAACTCGAGCAGATTGCGCACGGACAGATGCCCTGTATTGAGAAATCAGTGGCCATTTCCTCGAGCTAACAACCTACACATACCAAGAAAGAATATTATATATTATCGAATTACATTCAGAATTTTGTCACCAAGTTAATACAAAAACAAAACGTACATCTGCGATAGAAGGAACATCCAAGCGCCTTGGCGAACCATGGGATACATCCATTCCAAAGATGATGGTAGGAGTCCTTGAAACTAATGGTATTGAATTTAAACATTCGACTGATAGCAGAGAGTTTATACCACCCGTCTGAAATCATTTAATAATAGATCATACTTGAGTTTCAGAAAGAAAAAATAAGAAACTAAAAGTTACTTTAACTTGAAATATGTAGACCTTTGCATTGATCTTCAGAAGCAAGTTAGTGAGATGCTGATCATTAATCCGAGTTGGTGCAATACACTGTGTAATGATCCCAAAGTCCACTAGGCATTTTCGCTTCCATGGACTCCAATAAAACAGTTTCTTAGGTAGCAAAAGATCATGAAAAAGAGGAAAAACCATAGATGTCGGAATTCTTTCTCTCTGGGAGGATGCATAGAAGAAAGTAAGGTGGGCCTGGCAGTGTTCGTTTTATCGCTTCAAACATCATGTCCACACGAATAGGAGCAGGATTGCACCTAGCCTGATGATTCTCTTCGATCACAGAATGGGGCTCTTCAAGACGCTGCAAGAACGACACAAAAAGTTTGATC
Organism: Artemisia annua; assembly: GCA_014162995.1. Classification (NCBI taxonomy): domain Eukaryota; kingdom Viridiplantae; phylum Streptophyta; class Magnoliopsida; order Asterales; family Asteraceae; genus Artemisia; species Artemisia annua. The sequence goes on from LBNU01012169.1 coordinate 27,446, forward strand.
TTAACTTAATCTAAGATGTTTAGTATTTACACCACAATAAAAAGATACAATATGTGAGCAGTGAGCTAACTAACCATTCCTTTAGCCTGAGAACACCTAAGTAGATCTCTGCGTAGGCTATTACAGTCACATCGTGCAGAAAAGTTTACAATAGCCCAGCATTTGACCTGTGTCGGCTAAATAAGTGTCTGCAGCCAAATTATAAAATTAGAACCAAAACCTGCAATTATTAATAAGTTGTAAAATAACCAAAACTTAAAGGACCTTGTTATTGAAATTCCAACGACCACCACGAGGAAGCAAGTCAGCTCCACTCCCAAACTTCAGCTGCATAAATACAAAGCACATATGGTTAAGAAACATATTGTTCAAATAAAGAGAGTTTTGAAAACAAATTATAGCTTTGGTGGATCCAAAACACGACCCTGAACTTCTGTGCAGGTAGTGCTTATTTTGACGCCTATTGAAGTGATAAGAGGATCTGCATTATAGTTACTTTGTCACAATGCCTGCAATGATTAACAAATAATGTTATCTGCCACTATTTATATATTCTGATTTTGCATTATCCTTTCAAAAATGTTAAATAGGAAGCTTACACCCGTCAAGGTCCTCATCCGATCTTGTGGCTTCTGCCTGGATTTCTCAACGAGTGCAGCTCTTTGTAGATTTGAGAGTGACTTGGTATACCTCTATAGTGATATCAATTCACACAACTGATAATAAACAAATACAAAAACCTACAAAGTTTCAGGTATTTAAACAGATTACTGTCTTCTGTGTAAGTCGTTCGTTTTGGTTTCCCAACGTCCAGGCATGGGTAGTATTGAGACTCTCTAAGTTCTTGACCACGATATTTGATATAGTAATCGTACACAGTAATCTCAGTCTGTTCAGTTGGGCTGTTTCCAATTTTTTGTTTCAACATAAACCTACAAAGTTTCAGGTATTTAAACAGATTACTGTCTTCTGTGTCCTAGATATTGTTAAATAATATAAACGAACAAAACCTACTTCTGTTCTCTGCAAGGTTTCTCGCTCAACCCAATGATTTTATACTCGAGATTAGAAGGAAAGGTCTTGATATGGAGGCTCTTCAGTGTTCTTTTCGCCTGTTTATTGTTTTAGTAAAGGAAAATATTTAGATCTAAAAATATACTGATGATATACAGTGTTGGCAATTGGCAACTGCACACAATGACATCATTCATGCCTCCGCCATGAGCAGCAACATTTAACATACTCAGAGCAAACAAAATCATAATTTGAATAAAAAACAGAACATATGATTAAAATAAAAAGAAAACTATGTCAAAAAAAACTCTATGAATCTGTGGATGTAATTTATGTTTTTGCAAAGTACTTAAAACTTAAATCAAATGATGAGCAGAGCACGTTAATTAAGTTCTTTCAAGAACACCAAGTTAACTTGAACTCATCTGAATTGTAGTCATTGGCCTCTTCATCAAAGCTTCTGTGAAAATTTTCCAGGCTTTCCCATTTTCCATTACGAAGATTTTTTATTTCCACATCTTTCAGCTCAGGCCTTTTCTTTTCCATCATCTGCCTTACGTTTTGCTTATACAAGTAGTTTTTGCATTTAAATGGCCTATAATTCTCAAACGGCCAATAATTTGCATTAACATAATGGGGACAGCAAATCGAAAAAAATAAATCAAATAGTGTTGAGTGCTCCCACATGTTGTCTACGAAAGAATGTCGTGTAAAGGACAGCTGTTGCACGTTCCTAGCTGGAAACGACGAAACCTGTCTTCTGAGATCATCAAGGTCAATGTTCAATCGCATATAAAGATTTATTATTTCAATGTCAAAGCTGCTTGATAAACTTAGTGCTTCTCTCATTTTCATAAAGAACGATAGATCAAGGTGATTGGAATCATAAAATTTTAGTATGAGGGTAATATGCTCGGGAGTATTAGTTGGAAACAAGAGAGTAGGTATTTTCGGGCCATCGTAAGCGAAATAAAGTAACTTTGAAGCGTAAACTTGTATGGTTATCTGATTATTGTCGTACGACTTTAGAGTCAATCTCGTTAAGGAATCACAAGTTAGGTCAATGTTTTCTACCCTACACTCCAACATTGTAAGGGACAAACTCTCAAGAAAAGGAAAGTTTGAGTTGACCATGTTGATAAATGCATCTTCTACGACATCACGTAATAAAACCAATTCTCGTACGCTCCCTAATGAATCCATTTTTAACGTATACTTTGGTATGGCACTGTAATGAAACACACGAAGAATTGGAACGTCATTCATTTCCACAATGTTGTTTATGTTGGCAGCTACAAATTTTATTCTCAGTTCGCGAAGACAACAAAGGGTTTTAACCTTAATAAGCTTAAACTCTTGGCGAAAGAGAATGTTTATCTTCTCAAGTAAGAAACAAGAAGAAAGTAAGTTATTGAGTGCCTCTTCATTACTTATGCGGACATTTACCAACTCTAGTACTCGCAGGAACAAACACTTGATCATCACAAAATCCATATTCACCGTAACAGGAATTGCTTGGTGATTAACTATTATACTTGCAATATTTAGGTTTTCACATGAGAATATCTCAGCTGGAATTGTAAGGCTAGAAATATTATTATGGCAATCAATTTTCTTACCACATATGGTTAGGGAAAGCTCCTTGAGACAATTTCTGGAAGCTAATGACTGAAACCACTTTTCAGCAAGAGAAGACAACGACGGGTTGTGGATGTATAAGTGAAGATGAAGACATTCGATTGACATGTTGTTGTTGAGATACCGTAAAAGAGTGCGATCAATCAACTTGAGGTAGTCTGTTTCTTCTTCTTTGGTGAGATGATCACAAGTTACACATGTCGTAAACCTAAGGGAAGGAATGGTAGACCAAGCGTGTAGCCATGACTTGGACAAGACACATGTGCGGGCAGCATCTTTTGCTGGCAACAGTGATTGTATATGATGAATCAACTCATTCGGAAATTCCAGTCGCGGTGCGTTGCTTTCTTCCTCTATCACTTTGGGTACAACAACAGTTTTGCAAATTTGATCTAAAAACCCTTTTAAGATTTTGATAATTTGATAGCTGTCTTCAAAGTAGTTGCTGCTGCTACGTGCCATATAACGAAATCTGTGCTAGGGTTTTGCAGAACTTAGTCAATGATATATATAAGTACATGTTTGCATATATAGCATTTATTTAAAAGATCCTTTCTATAAATATCATACTATATGTAATTACAGTAAACCAATTTTGCTTGCCATCTGCTTATACAAGTAGTTGGTATTGCTTGTTAACAACACAGGGTCAAATCATGACTGACAATTGGTGTCCGGCATGAAGAAATTAAATAACAGAGAATCTGACTGCCTAGAGAAATTGGCATGAAGGAGCAATGCAGTGGGAAAGTGATGGATAGTGTGGTGGATCAGTCGTCGAGGATCTTTGATGTAGATAAGCAGTAGTAGTTTGGACCGGCGTCGTCGGTTCACAGAGAGGGTGGAAGATTGCCGGTGGAGAGGAGATCGAGAAGATGGTGGGCTAGTCTTGCCTCTTGTTTGACAGAGCCACAAATTTGGAAACCTCCCAAGTCCCAAGCCAGACTATCTTAAAATTCTATGTGGAAAAGAAACAAGCTTTTCTTATGTGTAGAATAAGAATTCAGTCATTCTGTGAGACTAGTTCCAGCTTTTTTTGTAATTTGCAAAATACGATTATATTTTAAAGAGCTTTTATTTTTTTATAAAACAGGAGTACTGGACTTGCATTTCTTTTAAAGTTATCTACCAACTTACAAATGAGACTGGCACCTCTTATATTACCCATATATAGCTTTAACAGCCTAACTGGATGTCATACCCAAAAAAGTTTGGATAAGTAGTTAAGGAACTACAAGAGATAGTAATATGCTATAATATTCAACAAGAAGCACAATTAAACAATAATACTGCATCATGCTAAAGCAAAGGATGGTGCGAGGGGTGAAAGTGGATGTTTTTTAATGTATGATTAGGAGTTTAGGACAATTAAATCAAATGATATGTGTGGTGAAGATTAATCCTTTAAAATGTATGAAAATAAAGGGTTGTAAAATAACTCAGACTCCTGTTTTGTAACCGGATTGAGTTAAAAGTTAAAACAGATTTTATGAGCGGGTGTATGGCTAAGCTTATATGATGGGCGTATGAGCTTATTAGCTTATATGTGTTAAATAAGCCTAAATTAAGTTTTTGGCTATGCTTATATTAGTGGGCTTATGAGCTTATGTGATAAGCTAAAACATTGTGGCTTGTTTGATGAATGGTGGGCTTATATAAGAATATTACATAAAAAGATTTTTATATCCTCATTTAATAATTACACCCCTCTAATGTTCATGTACTTTTTTTTTGTCATTTTACCTTACTAGTTATAATACCCGCGCACACACGTTTTTTTTTCTTTTTTTTTTTCTTTTTTTTTTTGAAATAATTATTTAAAAATTTTAATCCTGCATCTTATCTATATTTTTTGTATTTATCTTCAACTTGTGTTGTGGATAAATATAAAATATTACCTAATAAGAAAATAATTTTTTTTAAATATCTTATTTATATTTTTTGTATTTATCTTCTACTTGTGTTGTGGATAAATATAAAATGTTACTTAATAAGAAAATAATATTTTTTTTTTAATAAAATTATTACTAAATAGGGTATGGTTCCAATTTTTTTGAAATGAAAAATTCCCAATAGGGGTTTTGTTTTATTATATAAAAAAGACTAGTTATAATGCCCGCGCACGCGCGGGTTTTAAAAAAAAAATTTTTTGAATCATATATTTTTATTTATTAAAAAACAAATAATTTAATCTTTTTTTTGTTTGATTTATGATGTTTAATTATAGTTTTTTTATTATTAAAGATAATTATTTAAAAGTTTTAATCCTATTGTTAATTGCTTGTTATCTATATTTTTTGTATTTATCTTCTACTTGTATTATGGATAAATATAAAATGTTACATAATAAGAAAATAATCTTTTTTTTTTAAATAATATTATTACTAAATAAGGTATGGTTTAGTTTTTTTGAAATGGAAAAGTCCCCACTTGGGGTTTTGTTTTATTATATAAAAGATTAGTTATGTAAGCTAAGCAAAACACTTAGCAAAGGCTTATAAGCTCATCATATTTAAGCTGTAAGTCCGCTTATCTATACTACATATAATAGAGGAAGCACTCTCTCTCCAAAATTTTCAGATTTACAAAAAATAATGCATGGTTTACAACACTTTAAAGCAACCAATTTTCATAATTACAACAACCAAAGCATGGTGTACAACAAAAAATAGCATGGAATGAAATTCAGACCACTTTTCTATGAATTCTACATTAGTGCTATTAAAAACACCCCTACACCCAAAATTATAACCATTTAAGCACAATGTACAACCCTCCATTAAAAACACACCAATAAATGGGATCTCAGGTTCGTTTAAATTGAAGAACAATCTTTAAAGAAAGAACAATAACAAATTTGTTAATATCCTTTCTTCCTTTCGGTCAACATAGATGGTTGTAAAACCTCATTTGTCCAATGAAAAGAAAAGGATGAGAAGAAGAAGAAAGCAGAAATTAACAAACAACAAAATCCTCACTACACTATTCAAGTCACATTACACGAAACCATGTTTTCGGAGTCCACAACCCCTCTTTGCCTCTATGTGGCTTCGCCCATGTTCGCATTCTTACGTGATTTGGAGTGATAAGGGTTGAAGATGCTAACTGAGTTTGAAGGATTTATAAGGTAGGTGAAAAGTATACGTGTTTAGTGCATTTAGAGAGACAAGGGGCGGAAGTTCTATGAGAAGTTTTAGGGTTAAGTGGCATTTTATGTAAGAAGTGTTAGGGTTGGGTTTATGGTGTAGTTACTTTTTAAAGGGTCGTATATTCGAAAGCTTGCTATATGTTTATGGTGTAGTCACAATGCTTGTTTATAATGAACTGTTACTTAATTCCCAAAACATGTATACGACACTTATAAATTAAATGTATTTCTTAAAATACCCGTTATTCAAAAATAAAATTATTACATGGTACAAACCAATCAAGCTAATAATGTATTATAAAAACCTTGACTTATGCTAACTAGCAAGTAACTTTCAACATCAATAATCACAATTCATAATATTACTTGCTACCGTTTTTGTATCGCCATTGCATCGCGTGATGCACGAGTACTATACTATTTTAATATGAGATAGTTTGCGATAAAGTTATTCCTAAAATTCTCTCAATGCGTATCGTTATTATCACGAAAAACTTATAATCGAATAATATTGTTCGCCAAAAATTTTGATTACAAGATACCCGCCGCCGCAACGCGCGGGTACCTTGCTAGAATAACATAAGCATAAGCACAATTCTTAGCTTAGCCAAACACCCCCACCCAAATTGAACATTAAAATGTCAAATTTACTTGAAACATCGTTTAAAGACATTGTACATCATGCATTTAAAACTTGTATTTTTATTATATATGACATTTTAATATTTAGATTAGACATATATGTAATTAGAAGATCATTTAAATAGAAAATTGTGCTAACATATCAAGCGATTTCCTCACCCTCCATCTTAATTTAATATAGTGTCTAGGAATAAACACAATATTTACACTACAAGGGCATTTTAGTCAATATATAAACCAAATACTAAAACCCGCCCTTTAAAACTCTCAATTTTTTAAAACACACAAAGTGTGTATCCTTCTCCCCTTTTTTCTCTCCACCCGTAACCTTCATAATTAAATCCAAACACTAATTTTGTTGTTTAATTTATCAAACGATCATCTATATCATCTCAGATCATCTTGTACGTTATATCACGTTATTCATCATCACGTATTTGCATCAGAGCCGAGTTTTGATCAATTAATGAAGGTAATTGATCACAATAAACTCATTAATTATCACAAATTAAAGTTACTCGGTCATATTATAAGATAGTTGATTCATATTTTTGCAAAATCATTAGGTGTCATGGATTCCGTTCAAACAATGGAGGAAAATTCGGTTTCAACATATCATACTCCTACGCCTCAGTATACTGAAGATGTTATTGCATACAAGCACAACGATGAAACGCAAGTTGTTGCTAGTAAGCTGATAGCTTCTTTTTGTTTTTGAATTTTTTTTTATTATTATGTATTTTTGTCACTATAGATTGTGTGACTCTGATGTAGTTAGATAGAGCGATGGGTACCATTGTGTCATTGAGTTGGTGCCGTTGACAAAAAGTGTTGCCATGTCAGCAAAACCCTCAATGACACCATAAATCTTTTGGCACCACATTTTTTGCCGTTACCCTTGGCACCAGAAAAATGTGGTGTCTTTGGATTTTTTTTTCTTAATTTATATAAACTAAAACATACACAATATTAACTAAAATAAACTTCATTAAATTAAAAAAAACACACACATTACATTAATAAAAAAGTTACATAAAAATAAAACACATAGTATATAAACAAGATATAAAAATTACAAACTAGCAATTTAGGTTCCATACATGCTCGGATGCTCCATAAGGTCTTGTCGAAGATCGTTGTGCACTTTTCTATCTCGAAGTTCTTTCATTTTTCTAACACGTAATTCACATCTTTCTACCCAGTTATCTGGAATGTTCGGTCGCGGATCAACGAACATGTCTCTTAAATTCACTTCGAATCATTCGTTTTCCAATATCATGTTATGTAACATTATACAACAATACATGATTATTTTCAACGTGTTGATTTCGAAAGCACGTGCAGTTGTCGTATAATTCTCCAACGACCTCGTAGGACTCCGAAATCTTGTTCAATATCTTTTCTATAACTTTCTTGTACTCTTTTAAATTTCAAGGTTTTTTCACTCGCAATAGAAAATGTTTTGACAAACACGGATTATGCTGGATAAATGTCGTCGGCTAAATAGTAACCCTTCTTGTATGTATGCCCGTTTACTACAAATGGACATTCTGGAGATCTATCATGAAGTTCATCATCAAATAACGGGGAACCATATAACATATTAAGATCATTATTTGCCACGGGGCCCCAAACACTAGGCCAAAAATGACCTTTCGTCACACATGGTCGTTTTTGAACGGTCACACGGTGACATTTTTACGTGACTAAATGTACCAGCCTTAAATAAACAGCCACACTTGATCCGACTTGTGTGACCATTTTGTAAAATATTTGTCACGCATTTGTGTATATATGTGACTAGAGGGTAACTGGTAAATATTTTTCGACATTTTAGTCACTTTTAATTCAGGACGTGTGACCGATACAAATCAGCTCGAAATATTAGTCACACTATAGATATACATATGTGACAAATATATGTCACACAATTGAGCAGTGTGACCAAAAAAGATATATGGTCACACGAAGTACTTTTGTATGTGGCTAAATTATATAGTCAAGTTTGTCACACATTATATAAACGTGACTGCTATTCTTTGCTGAATAGTTAGCCACATATGAATTTGAAATGTGTGACAACTAAAAATTTAGTTTGAAGCGTTAGTCACGAAATGCATTTAAGAGTGACAAATATATGTCACACACTTGAAGAGTGTGACTAAATGTCATATATGGTCACACAAAACCATACAAACATGATTAAGTGTAACGAAAATTCGACACATATGGTCACGTAAGTTAATATGTGTGTCTAAAGTTTAATGTGTGTTTGCTTGCCAAATCCTAATGTGTATAGTCACAGTTATTTGAAGCACGATCATGTGACTATAGGCTTTACATATGGTCACATTATAAGGGTATTATATGTGACCAATACATATGGGCACACATTAATGATAACTTATCTAATTTTGAGGGGTTAGATGTTGTAATCATTGTTCATATGTTATGGCTTGTGTTTTCTTTGTTTCTAAACTAACAATTTGCAGGAAAGGCAAAGAAAACGCTGTTTGGATTGGAATTTGAAGTTAATGCTGCTTGGCATAAATTAATGCTGCTAGGCATAACTTAATACTGCTAGCCATAAATTAATGTGCCTCTTCCTAATGATGCATTGGATGCGGTTTGCCTAGTGGAAACTGAGTATTGCAAAAACATATAAAATACATTGAGATAAAAATAAAATGCCACAAAAATATATAAAACGATTCATTTTCATTAAATAAAAAAAATATAAACATAACAAAAAGAAATAACAAAACATTAATATAATCTAAAAGCTAAACTTATGATCTTTCTCTTGATCATAAGCAAGATGAAGATTGTCATAGTCAATGTGATCCAAAGGATCATCATCGCTGATGACAGTTTCATCTTCTTTTTCAAGTTTAGCAGTCTTCCTTCTTCTTGCAGCCTTGATCAGCTTGTTTGCTTTGTGCTTCTTCCTTTGCTTCCTTTGATTCTTCTCCCATTCCTTCCTCTTCCTCTTCCTTATTTTATCCATTTCTTCAAGATACAAAACTGCAGGATGTTTGGGTGTGGATGATGATGCCGCTGTAAAAAATAAAGCACACAATATATAAAACGGTTAGAAATGGACCAAATTAAGAAAATGATATATGTGACGTATATATCTAATTAAATATATACAGATGTTTGTAGAGATTTTATAAAACTGGTAATTAAATATGTGTAAGAAACAAAAACCACAAACCTGCTTGATCCATTTGCAGATTTGAATGTATGTGTTAAGTATTGTTTAATTTGAGAATGATGAAATGAAGTAAAAAGGTAAAAGTTTTATAGGCCTACTACTTCGACAGAAATTAATTGTGGAATTTGGAAGGTTAAAAATTTGAACTTTGACCAATAACCATGTACACGTTTATCCTTGTAACATAAATGAAGTTGTTGTAATCTACTTTAATTATCCTAATTATATATTAACTAAAAATATATTAAGTTAGTTGAAAAATGAATTTAGATAGGATTAGTTTAGTTTTTAAAAATTTACAACTCGTTAATTTAATACATATTGGGAAACGTTGTGACTGTTTAAAAAAGTTACTGTAAATTAACCGTTGTGAAAAGTACCGTTCTGACACTTAAACGTTGTGACATTACGACTCTTGTGTGCCTATAAATACAAAGGAATTACAACCAAATTCTTTCATCTTGGCATTACTATTCGTATTCATTTTGGTTTGGAATTGATCGAACTGCAATGGCTTCATCATCTTCAAATCCTGCTTCAAAGAAAACAAAACGTTCAAGGGATACTTCTCCTCCTCTGCAACCATCAAGGATTGCTTCTCCTCCTCCTCCAATGCCAGAAAAATATAAAATCCACGGCATAACCCAAGAGGCCTGGGACAAATGCCATTCTGGAGGCCGATTTGGTACTGAACAACGCTTGGTTGAACTTTACAATGACCGAATCAAGCGGTTGGAAGCACAGAACATGAAAGACCAAGAGACCATACTGGAGCATCAAGAGACCATACTGGTGCATAAGAACAAAGTTGATCTTCGGAATCAAGAAATAGAAGAAATCCGTGGAAACATTGCTGATATTTACCAAAGCATTCAAAAAACTTTAAATTATCATCATTGAATTTAGCCTGATGTAAGATGATATGAATCATTGTTAATGCTGCTACTTTAATTGTATTTACAAACTAAATAAAGTTAAGACATCAAGTTAAACGAAATGAAGTTGTTGTAATATACTTTAATTATGTTAATGCTGCTTCGCATAACTTAATGCTGCTAGTAATAAATTAATGTTGCTAAGAAATTTTGGGATGTGTATGTTGGTAACCCAAACGTTTATCATTTATTACCCAAAACACGCCTAAAACACATATTCACATGTACTTACCACGCCTATTTATAGCCTATACCTCAAGTAACTTCCTCATTCATCCATTAAACAAACACAGTAAATCTTTTTTTGATCAAATTTGCAAAAGAATGTCTCAATTTGTCCTTCTTGAGGAACTTGCCAAGGCTGCTAACTCAACCGACTTACGACACCAGATGACGGTGTTCTTTGCTAGAGAGACAGAGCGCGATGTCAAGTATGCCAAAGATCTATTTGTTGCATATCAAGAGTTGCTTGATATTGTCGTTCAAAGGAACAAGATGATTGAAGAAATGGAACTTGTGCGTCCCTCGGTGCAGATGTTCAAAAGCTTGGAGTTCATGAAGAAGCTTCAAAAGTCCGATTTTATCGAGCTTTTGGAGTTGAAGAAGAAGATCGCAGAAGCGAAACTCAAGCTCTTCAACAAGCACGCATTTGTCAAGGGACTTTAGAGTTTCTTTCTTTGTACATTTATGTTCCTTTAATGTTTCTCTCTTTGTTTTAATATTATCTGTTTAATGACAATTTCCATTTTATGTTATATTTTCAATTATGTTATCTGTTTGTTGATTTATCATGTTATGCCTGTTTTGTTAATAGTCTAACAAAGATCTCAAACAAATGCATCTTGTACCAATCACATTCCTCCTCTGGATCATACCAAAAGTCAAATAAAGATCTCAAACATGATAGTCAATTTGTGTCATTTTGGTTAATTACTGCCATAAGATATAGAGTAGCCAAAAGATCAAGATCAGTTAAATTTACAAGCAAACACTTAACCATTCACCAATCTAGCCATAAGCACTATACTACTTCAGTGCAAGTACCAAAGAAACCACAACTGCAAAAACACAAAGTGTTGACTTCCAAAAACTGACTTTCTTTAAGGCATTTTTCAACGCTGCCTCCAATTCTTCAATCCTTCTTTGACGATTAGCTTCAATTAGAACCTTACGCCTTTGATTGGGTTTCAGAGTTTTATACATCTCAAACAGATGCATCTTGTACCACTCACATTCTTCCTCTGGCTCATACCAATCCCATTTATCACATTTCCTCGTACCCGATTTTTAAAATAAAAAAAATGTAGTATATTAAACATTTAAACTTAATAATCTTTAAACAAAACGTATCTGATAACTTACCCATCCATTTTGGCAGCAAATGAAACGTCGAGCAGGGTTGGCTGGTGTCCAAGAAGTTACCACCATTGATTGCCTGTCACATTTGCAGTAGTCATCACAAAGATAAGCCGACATGAGTTAATTTGATTTTGATTTGGGATTTGTTATGATTTTTTGGATTGTGTAAAATTAGGGTTTATGTAATGGGGACACTTTCCCTTTATAAATGAGGATTGATTTGCACACCAAACTTTTTGATAAAAACGCCATATTGTACAAGCAGTATAGCACAGTGTACAACACTTTAAAGCACAGGGTGTGGTGTAAGTATAAAGAAATGTGGTGTGCAAATCAACCCTCTTTATAAATTGATTGGGACACTCCATCTGTCAATTAAATACTTGTACAGTATTAAACACTCTGCTTCAACCGCTTGTACCTTGAGTGTGCAAATAACTTTTTTGAGTGTGCAAAATT
>LBNU01012169.1:40913-59479 GCA_014162995.1 Artemisia annua
ATTTTCCCCAAATTTAAACTCCCCTCCACCCAAAAATTTCATGACCCACCCATGTTTTTCAATACTCCATCCCAAATATATATCCAAAAGAACTAGATCTGGTCTTCTTTCTATCTCCTCAACACTCTCCTCACCAACGCCACCGCTCGCACCACCACCACACTCGCACCAAGACCACTACTAAGGCCCGATCCAATGACATGTTTGGCGGTCCATTCCGGCTCGGTAGCATAAATGTTTCAATAAATGTTTTGATTCCTGGATTTGGGGTCTCAATTACTGGCGAGGAACACTCCAACCTCAGTCAGCTCGCCCTGTTCTTGATAGGTACTTTGCTTTTACATGGTTATTGAGCTACATGGTTCAAGCTCCTTGATTTTGATTTCACTACGGCTATATGTAATGTGTGCAGATATTTAAATCGGGTTGATGAGGCTTGATGAGGCTGTCAATGAAGCTTTGAAACAATCTCAAGGTTCATATAACGGCTTGCTATCTTCTAATGACAAGATTTTTTGTGAATACCTGAGTACACACTTCTGATGCATTCAGGCATCTTTAATTATCTGGTGCCTATCTTAGTCCTTAATTTATTAATACATCATCAGGTTGCAAAAAAACTCAAAATGTCTTTCATGACATGTTACCCAGCCCGTCATTTTTATATGGTAATTATCTTTTATTATTTTGAAAAGTGCATTCACATCTGAAATGGGTTTTTATCCTTAAATTCATCTTTTAGATGTTTTTAAGCACCCATTATGCGGGGACTAATTTAAAAACTAGATTGACCATAACCAAACTGGCCAAAAGCAAATGCTACCTTGGAATCTTTACTTTTTTCTAGTTTGAAAAAAATAATCTGAAATGTATATAGCTTTGGAAGGTTGAATATAAGTTACAAATAAAAGATGCAGAATCGATTGTAAGAAAGCCTAAAATCGGAAAAAGACCAAGATCTGATTATCAAAAAATATAGCTGTTTCTAATCAAGTAGTCACGTTGGTCTATTTGATTTTTTCAGCTTATTTTTTCCATTTTTAATTGGGTGGTTGGGACAAAGTTACTTGTACCTTTGTAAACCATTCCTAGAGTTTAATCTATACCTTATTTTTAATTGGGTGGTTAGGACAAAGTTACAAGATCTGATATGCGTTTTATTCCTATCATGTTTGTGCAGATAGTTGAACCAGTGGCGCATCAAGCGACTCAAAACCACCAAAGCAGATAGTTGAATCAGTGGCGAATCAAGCGACTCAAAACCACCAAAACAGCAGATAGTTGAACTAGTGGCGCCTAACAACCTAGATGCACCTGACAAAAGACAAGGCAATAGTGTCTCTATGTCAAATGTCAAGAAATAGATGCACCCGTCAACAATATATATAACCACATACTTTTTAGAGAGGAAGGTTTTCTAGCATCTAATCAAGAACTTTATTCCAGTATGCTCATCTAGTTCTGTTATGTTGTGAGCCTTGACATGTTCTAGTTCTGCTCTCATCCTGATGTGGTTATTGTTGATATGCAGCAACCTACATTTTCAAGGCTCTTATATCCAGATGATGAGATTAGATCAATGGGAGAAAAACTTGTAAGTTTAACTGCAAATTTTATTATTATGTTCATTGTTTTTGATTAAAAGTCTTCATGATGTTGTTTGAATTACTGCTGCTCATGTTTGTGTTAATATTGCTTAGATGGATTTAGTGCTGCTCATGAACTTCAAAGAAAATGTGCCAAATATTTACTACTGCTAGTACAACAGTTACTACTGCTAGTCTCTAGTCGGTACTGCTCAGAGATTAAGACCGCTCGAAGTTGCTAGTTGCTTATGGAAAAGATTATAGATACTTAGGAAACTATTATAAGCCGACAAGGACTCCTTGGTGTATGAAAGGATGTCCAATTTTATATTTGGTTCACTTATATACATTCCAATTTTATTGTATTTGAATTTGTTTTGATATATATTTGAATTGTTTTGATATATATTGATTTTTTGAATGTGACTAAAAGATGCATATAGTCACACTTATTAACACTTTTCGTCACTGTTTGCTTAATTCGTTGTGTGACTAAATATTACAAAGGCCACACAAACATAAAATTCATGTGACCATTGGATGATCAATAGTCACACAAAATACACGTTTCTTAATTTTAAACAGCATATGGTCACACTTATTAACGCTTTTGGCCACTGTTTGATTAATTGTATGTGACTAAATACCCAAAACAAATATGGTTTGTGTGACTAAATATTACAAAAGGCCACACAAACATAAAATTCATGTGGCCATTGGATGATCAATAGTCACACAAAATACACATTTGTTCACTTTAAAGAGCATATGTTCACACTTATTAACACTTTTGGCCACTTTGTTTTAAATTGTATGTGACTAACTCCAAAAAAGCAACACCCATTGTGTGACTAAATCATCACACATGTCACACTTATTGTATATTCATGTGGCCAAAGGATGGGAAATAGTCACACAAAATACACATTTACTAGAAAGACTCATCTCAAATGTCACATATGTTATATATTTATGTGGCCAAAGGACGAACAATAGTTACTCTCAAAAAATATTCGTGTGACTATAAGGTATTTACGGTCACTGATAATGACTAATCCAACAAAACTTGTGCCTAATTTGTCACACATATTCGGGGTTTTGGTCACTCTTTTTCGATGGAAAAGGCCACGAACTCAACAATGTGACCATATGCCACCTACGGTGGCGGGACCTTTGGTGACACACGACGAAAAAAACGTGTGTGACTATATGCATATCGTCGCACATTTTGGGCGTGACCGATACAACTTTTTGTACCAGTGAAAATATGCATGCTAAATCCATAACTTTTGATCCGTAACCACTTCTAACATAAGAGTTGGGCATTTATTATCACATCTTTTGAATTGAGCATGTAAGGCCTTTGGACAATTTCTCCAATCCCAATGCATATATTTTTCTTCTTGCAATGCATATATTTTTTCAACATCCACTAAAGTGGGCTTTCTTAAATACTTTTCATCGTATAAAATATGTATGCATTTAGTAAAGTACTCTAAACGTTATCGTGAACAACGTTCACCAATTTGCAAGTACTCATCAAACGCATCACGAGCAGTGTCGTACACCAGTTGGCGGATGTGCACTTCAAAAGAGGACCAATACTTACACGACCGGTAGCATCGTAACGTTGTCTAAAAAATTAAAGTACTCGGGAAGAGGATGAACATCATAACTTAAAATATCGTTGAGTATTTTCTTAAAAATTGTAGAGCTCATACGATACCTTCACCTAAAATTCTCTTCTAGATACTTAGGAAGAGTCTCATCATCGCCAAAATAGTCCCAGAATTGCTAATTGCCCGAAGTGAAAAAGCTATCGAAAAGTTTCTTTGTTCGTTTCGGAGTTGCTACAATTGCTTCAGTGCGAGCTGCTATCAGTATTGGAAACGTCCTTAGTTCAGTGTTGTAAAAAGCGGGCTAGGCGGGCATACACCACCCCGATTTTAGGCAAATCGGCCAAACTAGACGAAAAAGTCAAAAGTCGGTCAAACATCCGCCTAGGTGGAGCTAGGCGGGGCTAGGCGGCCAAGGCGGTCAACAAAGTCAACAAAAAACTCACTTTTTTTTTTTTTTTTTTTTTTTTTTTTTTTTTTTTTTTTTTTTTTTTTGGGNNTACCATGTGCTCATAAAATATTCATCACAATAGTCCTTCCACCATTTATCACAAAAAAGGAAAAAGCATCTAAAATTTGCATATCCGATTGAGCTATAATATGGATTGAGATCAATTAGTCAACAAAATACACATTTGTTCTACTTCTAAGAGCATATGCTTTCACACTTAATTAACCACTTTTGGCCACCTTTGTTTTTCAAATTCGTTAATATGCTGATATAACTTCCATAAAGCCATACCCATTTGTACTGTGACTAACTCCATCTATATCACCTTATTGTAATAGCTTCATTACTATATATATCCGCCCTGCGCACCCGCGAACTTAGGATAATAAGTCAAACAAAATACACCTTCTACTAGAAGACCCATCTTCAAATGTCACAATATGTATATATATTTATTGCCAACAGTGAATGAACTATAATCACTTCGATCTCTCAAAAAATATCTCGTTTACGTGACTATATAACGCGTATATATTACGCGCGTCACTCATCGCACTTCTCACGCTACATCCTCACACAAATTGCTTGACCTATTATGATTTCTGTCACCAAACTATTTCGTTACAGGTTTAGATTTCTTGGTGTGTTTCTTGGTCCATCTCTCTCCTCTCGCTCGGCACGCGCACGACTCACATGTGAGACCCTCCATGGCAACCTAGCGTGCGCGGGACCCTTTGGGGTGACACAACCGACCGACAAAACGTGTGTCGACTATATGCACTATCCTCGTCGCACATTTTGCGGCGATCGACCGAGATACACTTTTTGTACCAGCCCTGAAAATATGCACGGCTAAATCCAATAACTTTTTTGATCCGTACCACTTTAACATAAGAGATTGGGCATTTATCATAATAACTTTTTGAATTGAGGCATGTAAGGCCTTTGAAAATTTCTCCCACAAATTCCAATGCATATATTTTTCTCTTCGCTTCGCCTGCATATATTTTTCACATCCACCTAAAGTGCTTTCTTAAATACTTCATCGTAATTATACCAATATGTATGCATTCTAGAACCAGTACTCTAAAAAACACCGACTATAACTCAGTGACAACTGTTGCCAAGTTTCGCAAGTACCTTCATCAAACGCCACCGAGCAGCTGTCGTCACAGTGGCGGATGCCTGCACTTCCAAGCGCGACGCCACTCCTACTAACAGACCGGCACTAGCTCGTAACGTTGTCTAACAAATTACCAGTACTCGGGCAAGCAGGATGAACACTCATCAACTTCACACTCTCCGTCTGGTCATCTTTCTCTAAATTGTAGAGCTCTCACGATACGTTCCACCTAAAATCTCTCTTCTACTACTTACCGGCAGCCACGCTCTCTCCTCCGCCACACATACCTATCCCAGAATTGCTAATGTGCCGAATGAAAGCTCTCGCCCACCAGTTTTCTCTGTTCGCTCTTCGCGAGTTGCTTACAATTGCTTCAGCTGCAGCTGCCCTCATCAGCACCTATCCCTGGCAACGTCCCTTAGTACAGTGTTGTAAAAACGGGCTAGGCACGGCATACACCCAACCCCCGATTTTAGGCCAAATCGGACCAAATCGACGAACAAGTCAAAGTCGGTCAAAACATCCGCACTAGGTGGAGCTAGGCGGCGGCTGAGGCCCCCCCGGCGGTCACACCCAAAGTCACACAACCACTACTTCCCCTTTTTTTTTTTTTTTTTTTTTTTTTTTCTTTTTTTTAAATCAAAACTTAGGGTTTTCTTTTCAATATACCCGACTCATATTTAATTTATCATAACATCTCAACATAAAAGACAAACCAGGGATTGTAAACACAAAGTCATGGGTTTTTCATATGAAATCCGAACCTGATTCTCACTAATTTGAACAATATGGACAAGATGAGAATCAAGCATCAATTTTATATTTATGTTTGAAGTATTTGAAGTAATATGTTAGCGTTTAAAGTTTTAAGTACTTGAATTGTTAGGTTTATTTATCTATTTTGGAACTTCAAACTATGTGAACTTTGAACTATTTGAAATTAAAAGCATTTGTTATGTTATACATATTATATATATATATATATATATATATATATATATATATATATATATATATATATATATATATAATTCCAATCCGCCTAGGCGAATTCCGCCTCGAAGGTGGTCGACCGCCCGACTAGCGCCTAGCGGTTTTTGCAACATTGCCTTAGTTCGCTACCTTTAACTTGGAGCCTCTTTTCCTTCTGCCCCTCCCGGGGCCTAGCCCTCTTTCTTCGAGTCTTAAGCGGCTTTACACAGGTTGGGTAGGTAGAGAATAACTAGGGGTGCATGTTCTCGTTCACGTGGTATGTATGTCCTCGTCCTCCTAGGAGCCGATCCCGATCCCCCGGCTTCTTGATCACACATAGCTACAAATTGTTCATACGCCGCATAACCCTGAAGATATTGTCTTAAAAATAAACATCATAATATTCGTAGGTGTTGGTGTTTTTGAGATTGTTTTGATCCATAGTTGAAAGAAAAATGAATGTTATTGAAGTAGAAATTAAATTGGAAGAGTGTGTGAAAAATGATAGAATAAGGAGGTAGTTATAGGATTTTTAAGGGGTAAAAAATTGAAAAAGTGGGTTTCTTTGGCAAACCAACGTTTATAATTCAAAAAATATATAAAAAAAAGAAAAATGATAAGAAAAAGAAAATCAACCGCGGTGGTTGGTGACCAAGGCGCGAGCACCAATGGTGCCAGCTATGGTACGGTACGTCGTTGGTTTAGTTGGGTTGGTAGAGTGGCGCCACCCATCCAGCCAACTAGGGGTCCGGTCCGGTCCGAGAAGGTTATTGGTCGGTTTGTACCCGGACCAGACCGGACCGAAACCGAATTTGCCCAAAAACCTAGACCGAGACCGGACCGCTGGTGCTTCGGTCCGGTCGGTCTCGGTCCGTCGATCGGTCCGGACATTCGGTTGGTTTGCTCAGCCCTACAGCCAACCGTACCCCTTACTCTTAGAAACTTATTACTAGAATTAAGCAGTTTTGACATAATTAAGCATTTTTTAAATAAGTTGATTTGTTAAATATATCACATGTTATTTTTAATTGTGATTAAGGACATGTGTGTGTTATTGCATTTGTAGTTAGTCAATAGTCACTTTTTTTATTATGCCCTTATTTTAAAGATACCAATGCTTTGCGAACACCTGAATTATTTGTTACTCCCACTAATTTTGATACTTTTGGTGGAACGGTTTATTATGTTCCAAAAGTTCCTTTGAACTTTTTACTTGTTAAGGACAATGTTTATGATTCACTTGAGGAGTGCATTATCATTTAATTTTTTTAGATTAAAAAAGTTGTCTTTGTGTTGTGTTTATTCATTTTATGCGTGTGCGTTTTTGTTGTGTGGTGGTGGAAGGTTGAAGACAAGGTGTCAAAGTGCATATGTTTTTGTTTTTTTTTTTTTTTTTTTTTTTTTTTTTTTTTTTTGTGAGAATTTGCATTTTCGAGTTTTATCTTCTAAAAATTTTACAATGTTTGTATAGTCGGTCACAATTCTACAAAACTTGCAAAAAAGGTTAAATGTATCCATTGTTAATATCTTATTTGTTGATAATAATATATTCTTCACATTTTCAAAAAAAGGAAAAAAAAAAAATCTAAATGTAACATATATATATATATATATATATATATATATATATATATATATATATATATATATTAATTTGTATTAAAGGTGGTTTGGCTAATATTTGGCTATGTTTGGCGCAAAGTTTTTTGGAGCTTTTTGAGGTGATGAGCGGTGAACAATGAGCTTTTTTATTTTTAGTGTTCGTTTGGCATGAGAGCTGTTAGCTTTGCTTATGAAGCTGTGAGCGGTGAGCAGTGAGCTGTGGCTACTGCTCACTGCTACTGCTCACAACTCACTGCTACTGCTCATAGCTACTTTTGCCAAACATAGACTTTGTATCATGAGAGAGAGATATGATGTTTATTGGTGTATAAGTGATAGATTTATGCTTAAATAAAATAGTTGAGGTGGCACAAAAAGATGTTTGACTTGATCCATGAGTCCATGACACCGTGTGCTCTTAATAAGTTAAAAGACCCGTATGTTATCAGCACATAAGAATATTAAGCCCCTCTTTCATATAAAAATAATAATTAAACTCGTAAATCTATATACATGCAGTATAAGAGTCAAATTTATGTTCCAGAATGAACACATGTTATCATGTTACAGATCAAAGAAGGATTAGTGAATTGAATGCTTTGATGAGATAGATAGTCAAAAATACAACTTCAGTTGATTTTGGATTTGGATTTAGTTGAAAATAAGGATTCACAGATTGTAGGAGAAGGCCCACACACACAAATGAAACTTTTGAAGCACAAGGATTAAGTCGACCTTACCACTATTCGATATCCAAATTGCTTAGAGCATCTACAATGCATAAAGTCTTTAAGACTTGATGCATTTAATGCATTTAATGCAAAATGCATTTAATGACTAAAGCTTTGAGCAAAGACTTTAGGTTCACCAAGTCTTTAAAGAAAAGCTTTTCAAAAAGCTTTTGAAGCAATGCAAAAAACCTCTTAAAATGACTTTTTGAAATAGTAAAAAGCTTTTAAAAGCTTTACCCATTGTGGATGCTCTTAGGAGAAGCTCAAGAATTTGACCATACCCCTTTTACATCATGATTGATGATCAAAATACCAGTATATATATCTATTATCCCATAATGTCATAAACAATTAGAAAAACATACTTATTTTGAGGTTTTTAAGCTTTTTTGAAACCCAAAGTTGAAAACACAGGGTCGAAATCATGACTGGTAACTGGAGCTGCAGGAATGAATAAATAACAGCTGAGCCGTCTGCCTAGAGGAATTGGCAGAGAAACAGAAACGGAGACGTCTGTCTAGAGAAAATGGCATAGAGGTGAGACACAGTGAAAGATGGATGGTGTAGCTAGAGGAGCTGTTGTCAAGGATCTCGGACATAGATTTGGACAGGCGCCGGTTAGGGGTGGAAGATTACCAATGCACAGGAAAGAAGATGGAGGGGTAATCTTGCATCTGGTTTGATAAGTGTCACAATTTTGGACACCTTTTAATCCAGACCATCTAAAAAACTTCTAAGTGAAAAAGAAAAGCTTTTCTAATGTGTGGACTAGTTCCAACCTTCAATTAAAACTAAATAAATAAAAATGAAGTTTTGCTAAATAACTTATTATGTTATTGAGCAACTTATAAATGTGACTTGCATCTCAAATCTTATTGGATGTGAACACCCAACATTTTGTGATTAAATTTAACCAAACAAAATCTGAATTAATATAAAGACATAGAAGTATTTTGGATAAGTAGTTAACAAACTACAAGAGAGAGTAATAAGCTTGAAGATTCAACAAAGGAGCACTCTTCAATATACAGTATTACTGCATCATGCAAAAGCAAAGGATGGGCTATGCAGATCCAGCAAATACAAGACTGCATTCTTCATCTTCACTGCATGGTCCTGTACAATTATAATCAGTGTTGTGTTAGAAATGGATTTGAAGAAGCAGAAAATCAAAAACCTAACTAAACAAAATTACGCAAAACAAAATATCTTAACAAAATAAAACTCGCCTTTGGGATTCCATATCCAACCAACTCTTTAACTGAAGATGTGACAATGTCTTCTAATTTCAATTCTCGATCCTGAAGTTTAGGCAGATGTAATTGAAGGCCTAAAGCGTTTTGCAAAGTTCCTAAATCCATCTCCTACAAGAATCAAGATTATAAGCACCACTTCAGTTTGAGTTCATGATATTATTTCTGGTCCCAAAGTTTAGTTTTAAATCTGAGCATACCTTCACACCATTACCATCCAATTGAGCCTTGAGCACCTCTTTAGTTGTTAGATCTGTTTAAAAAAGATAATATTTATAAGTCGCTTGAGTTGGTTGGTAGAAAAGCTTAAAATTTCTTACTTGATGTATGAACAGGGGCAATGGCGTCCCGGGCTGCTAGGCCAATGGCATCCTTGACAACGTCATCCTGAAGAGCCCGGATCAAGGCACCATGGATATCAACATTAACTTGAGCAGCATCATTCTGAAGACCGTGGCCAAAGGCATCCTCTACAGCAGCACCCCCAGCAGCATTCTGTAGCGCCTGAACAGCAGCACCCTCAGCGGCATTCTGCAGCGCCTGACCAATGGCATCATGAACAGCAGGACTCTGAAGAGCCTGGAGAAATGCATCTTGGACAGAGGAATTCTGTAGAGCTTGCGTGATCGCCCCGGGAAAAGCTTGAGCAGCAGCACTCTGAAAAGCTTGATCAAGAGCTCCCCTGACAGATTCAGCAGCTGCATCGGCCACCTTTGCTTCAAATCGTTTCCTGCAACAAAAAATTGGGCAACGTGTAGTAACCAGAAATGTGTGAGTTTATAAGGTATGAGTTTGATACTCATTTCATTCGTCAAACACTTAACTAAATCTCATTTGCAAATTCAAAAGAGGGGGAAGGGGGATGAAACTGACAACATAATTGCAAATTCCACTAATAATCCATAGTGTGTTTCAATCCAAAATCCGTAGTTTGTTTTTTTACTGCTTTCTGTTTTAGGTTGTTTGATGTTTCTGATTTAAGCATCCAATTTTAGCTGATACAACTTTTTTGTCTGTTTGAAAATGTTGCACTCAGTTTTGAACAAAATCAGACCCAATTTACTATAAAATAGACACAGTTTGTAAGAGTTAAATAATTTGGGCTACTGGTTATCATGCTATTTTCTGTGCAAACTTATAAAAACATACCTCTGCTGCCGGCGCACATAGTAAACTATCCCAGCAATTACCAGAACCCCAGCACCCACATAAAAGAGATTCCTCGCCCTAAAGATAGAAGACACCTTCGGCTCGGTTAACACCTCACGCTCAGACTTGAGACACTCATACTTCCAAAATTCAAACTTTGGCTTCACTGTCACCGGTGGGAGATACCATTTGCCAGGAAAAAGGATTATACGGTCCCAATCAACCCGCGCAAGGTTGTGCTCTTCATTGTATACCCCGGCATCTGTTTCCTTAACAGATTCCTTAAGCGGCCAGTTGAACCACTTATTTCGAGTGGCTCGTCCAGCAGCCGTCCCGAGCATCTTCATTTTAGACGACACCGAAGCCATGTTTTCTGTCAAATGAGATAAGCTGATAAGTAAGAAATATGCATAAACAAACACCCCCTAGGATTATAACACAGAAATCACATAAACTCTAACAGAAGGCAAAAAAACGTAATAATTTTTACACAGATAGGACAAATAAACCTGTTAAAATAAACTCTAACAGAAGGCAAATAAGTTTTACACCCTTGAGAAAAGTCCCAAGGGCGCAATGGTAAGACTGATAGTGTGTGAGTGTGAGGTCGGGGGTTCGAGTCCCCTTTTTGCAACTTTTTCAAAACTATTTTTTATTTTATTTTTCTCTTTTTGGAAACTGAAGGCACAATGAAAACTAAGAACTTTTTATGAAAACACCACTTATGAAAAGCTAGCAAAAGCTCAAAACAAACTCAAACTTTGTGACAGTTAAGACAAATAGTAGAAATGAAGTATGCATTGAACCAAAAGCTATCTAAAATGCTATAAGCTAATAACTAGTGAGCAAAATAGCTAAAACTAACCTACTTTTATGCTAGGCAAACCAAAGTAATCAATAAACAAGCTAGAATCACAGAAAAGCTCAACAGTTCAACAAGCTTAAACTTGCCAAGGGCTTATGCCAAACAGGCCTCAACAGGCTACTTTGGAGCAATGAAAAACCAGGCAAAAGTAAAAATTAAAATTGGTAAAAATTATTAGCAACTACACAAACTGGAAAATATAATTCTACCAAGTTTTGGAAAATTTAGACTAAATTTGAAGGAATTAGAAATCAAAAGGTTAAGTGACTGTGGTGCAGGGCACCAAACAGTCCAACTGGTCTAATTGCAAATACAATTTGAGTGGCCAAATGGATTTAGAAATATGAAAATCAGCAACCAATCTTCACTTAGAAACAAGATTTGAGAATTTCCAAGATGATTTAAAGGCTATAATTGACCAAATCTATGAAACTACTTTAAACTAGCCAAAAATTGTTTCTCAACTACTTAAAATACCAATATAAAGCAAAATAAACTTGACCAAATCAGTCTAATACCACAATGAACCTACTATGCCAAACATTCCTTTAAGAGAAACTGTTTTTGGTTTTTTTCCTTTTTTAGACAGATTTAAGCTAAATTAATGAACCAACTTAAGTAACTAAGCTATATTGAACTTAATGAAGCTTAATTGATAATAAAATAAGCACCTTGATAAGCTAAAAGCTGATTTCACAAAAATTACTTAAAATATGCTAAAAATGAAAAGTGCTCAATAACTAAACTTAAACAAACAAACAAACAAGTAATAAATCAATGCAAATAGACTAGTTAAGCAGAAAAGACAGAAATAAGCACATAAATAAACAGTTATAAGCTAAAACTACAAGATCTACTTATGAGTGATACAAATTGGTGAAACATTGAGATTCATGCATAAGAGGGTGTTTGTTTAAGCTTATGTTTCGGCTTATAATCTTATCTCATTTTGCCTTATGTTGTACAAACCAAATTTTCCAGCTTATACGTAATACAAATCGGTTAAGCAATTAGATATAAGTTTCAAAATAAGCATGAAGCATTGTGCTTATAAAACAGAAGACAAAAATGCGATAAGCTGATAAGTAAAAAATGAGCATATACAAATACCCCCTATATATAACCCCTAACTAAAAATGGTTTTTAATCTCTTATTAAAATGCACTATTTATAACATATGAGTGATACAAATTGGTGAAACATTCAGATTCATACATAAGAGGGTATTTGTTTAAGCTTATGTTTGGGCTTATGAGCTTATCTCATTTAGACTCATGTTTCATAAACCAAAAATTTACATAAGCCAAAAGTTAGATAAGCTGATAACTAAAAAATAAGCATAAACAAACACCCCCTAAGATTATAACCCATCACAGACCAATTAACCATGAACATATGAACAAAACCCATAATTTGAAATCTTGACCAAACAAAATAAAAAGTCATTAATACATAAATAAAAAAATAAAACCAAGAAACATAGAATTTCATAGGAAAAAGTTCATACCCACAGATCACATAATTTATAGATCATTGTAGCTACAACAAAACCCTTAACTAAAACTGGTTTTAGAGGGTGTTTGTTTAATCTTATTTAAACTTATACTGTACAAGTTTATTACTCCATTTAGCTTAAAAAATCTCATAAGTTTGTCGAAAAATCGAGTTTAAGCCAAAACCCAAAAAAAAAAGGGTCTAAAAAAAAACCCTCTTATTCCTTTGTAAAAAATGTGTCAGATTGTTTTTTTTTTTTTAAATCTTTTTAAATATAAAATTAGAGTAAGAGCTAGCAAAAGAAGTTACAAACGTTTGATTGCTTAAACAAACACCCCCTAGATGCAACAAAAAACAGGCAGTAAAAAAGTAAACATAACATATTATTTAACCCAAAAGTCAAAAACCATAGAATATTCATGTGTGTATTTTGTACGTATATCAGTATGTGTAACTAAAAACAGAGTACATACACAAAAGAAGAAACAAACTAAACATTGTTGCGTTTCATTTGAGCAGAAACCCCAAAAATAAATCAAAGTACAAAAACATCATAAATATATAAAATAAAGTATAATTTTTTTACACAAACCAACATAAAACTTGACACAAACAAACATATAAACACACTAACAACATCAAACTTAACTACTAATGTAGTAACATTTTGTCACCAAAACAACACGCAATACATAAACATTCATTTCAAGAAACTGATAACCTTTAAAAGAGAAGAAAAAAATGAATGATATACCTTCAAAACTGATCACAGCAAGCTTTTTTTGAGAGCAAAAAAGATAAAGATGAAAAAAAACACACACTAAAACACACAGTTGTTGAAAATGGGTTTATGCTCTATTTGTATGCCTGCTCTCTGCGATTTTGGTGGCAGAGGACACAGAGGTGATGGTTGCAGCATTTCCTGAAGATCCAATCAATGCTTCACACGTGGACTTGCTTTTTTCACTTTCTTGGTTGGTTGGCTAATTACCTCTTTAACCCCTATGTGTCAAGTGAGTTGTTTGTATGTTTTATGGGTTATTTTGTCTTTTACAATATATATTACTTTGTCAAGGCTACGTTTTCGTGTGTGAGAAATACTTTTTTCATTTTTGAATTACCACCATTAGTTTTTATTATATTACTCTAGTTTAAAAAAATAAAATAAAAAAATGTTAGTACAATTTTTGTAGCCGATTGGCTATCATCCTTAACAAAAAATAAACAGGTAGGGGCTCATAAAACAAATTAAGAACCCCTACTTATAACACAAAATTGTACTGATTTTTTTTTTTTTTTTTTTTTTTTTTTTTTTTTAAACCAGAATTGAACTGAATGGTACAAAAAATTGAATAATATAGTTCTCTAATTAAAAAAAAAAAAAAAAAAAAAAAAAACCTAAAAATTCACGGTCGAGCCTTGTTTCGTTGTCTTAGCCCCAGAAGTAATGGTCCACTACAAAACACCACCTTTTTTCATGTCACTGCCCACCAAAATCACCTATCTCGCAATACGTACCTCACCACCAAAACATGTGTAGAACGGTAATCGACATTTAAAGCTTAATGATCAGCATAAGACCCCGAAAGAGATAGAGGTACATCACTGGAGTTGAGAGGATCACCCATCCGATCTCTCACAAATACTTCAGAACCATTTAGGAGCGTTAAACGTAGCCAAACCAACCGACGACATGATGGTCTGTTACTCTACCCAAGTAACAAACACAAATCCACTGGTATGTGTGAATGATGGTGGTCGTTATATCTCGTCTTGATTTTTTTTTTTTGATATTGATTGTTTTTTTTATTTTTAACATCTAGTAAATTTCTTATGTCTGAATAGTTACAAACGGAGACAGGAAGAGATTAGAACGCTGTAGAGAAGGAGAGATTTATCCTATATGATTTTTGTATGTGATGGTGGATCACCTTCAATCTACAGTATAACTGAGGCGTAGAGTAACGCGGTGTTATGTTCGGTTAGCAACCGCGAGATCCATTAGCTACTATGATCATTAGGAAGTCAATTTTAATATTAACATTTGGCTATTTCAGCAATTAACAAATAACACTATCTTACACGTGTGAATTGCAATTGTTGTTAGATAAAGCCTATGTGTTGTTGTTTTTTTTTTTTTATATGTATTTTTTTCTTATGTTTTGTCTTACATAAGTTATAGTATATTACCATATCTTATCTTTGCAGAAAAGTTTTACAAACTGAGATCGGGATAAGTGTGGTATTTAACAAGCAAGCAATTGAAAACACACTATAATACAGATAGAGATATTCTCCTTTGCATATCGTGTCTGATAATATATGAGTAATTTTTTTTGTAATGTACCAGTAAGGTCATCCCGTAGAGCAAGCTTTTCGATAATCATGAAGTTTTGGTGCGTCTTTGAAGAATCTGCTGTTCGTAGAAGTTTGAGGATCAGAGATTAAGAGTATAGATTCGCATCCAAGACGTAATTTATATACATATTATAAAGGCGTTGATTGGGTAATAACGACACATGTCTACGAATATCAAATTACTGACATTCATAAGTTAATAAAAAGTCTCATGGTGGGTTTAAGATTTTTCAGTGTCTGTTTCAAGTTAAAACTTTACATATAACAATTATTTGTTGGTTTTACAAGCAATATTCCCTTATCGTAAATGACTTCATAGGGTCGAAAAAGAGATTTTTTTTGTGAAACACGTCATGTCTTTGCAAGATCATTTTTGTCTTTGCAAGATCTGTGTCGTAAGATTGGATCGAGATTGTAAGATCCCACCAAAGTATCTTTTCTTGCTAATAGGCGTTGATGGGTAATAACGACACATGTCTACTGAATATCAAACATGAATTCATAAGATAGCTTAAGAAAAATTTGAATTTCAAACATCATGATAATAAAAATAGTAAAATATATTTAATTTGTTCAAGAATGCATAGTTAAATGAACAATTTAGGGAGATAGAAAAAAGAATACATGAGCCGTAAGCATGCCAAAGATCCAAAACATAAAAAGTTAATCTATTTCAAATGTTTCGGTAAATTCATCTCCCGCACTCAGATAAAAATTTGATTCCTTTTTTAGAGTATTCATCACGGCTTAGTATGCCAGAAAAATATGCATCTTATGTAAAAAGCTTTAGAACCAAAATATAAATAATATGGAATAATATAATAGCAATGAAGAAACAAAATACAAGTCTTATATAAGGTCTTGGCAAAAAATAATAAGATAACTCATCAAATTGGTAAGATATGATCGAGAGACTGTCCTACAATCTTAAAGAATGATCCCACGATCTTTTGTGCGATCTTACGACACACACTATCCTAGAACGACACTGCAAGTTTTTTGTTGTTGGGACTTGTACGATCTTACGATCTAACTCGCGATCTTAACAACCTTGCTTTTAACCCTAAAATATGGTATGTTGTCCCAAGTTCTGCGTATGTTTGTGCTTGTTATGGATCGATGTGTTTGTGTGTGGTTCGAATCAGATTGCAAACAAATGACTAAACGATAACTTATATTAATTCTTCCAACTATTGTAATGTTACAGGTTTGTACATATTTATACTAAGCGAATGGTTACGAAAGAACCATCGCGACTGTTCATGCAGAAAGGGTGCGTCCCTTCTTGTTTCTGCCTAACCGAATGGGTGTGAATGAAAGGTCACAACCCTTCACTAATTCCTACAGATTTTTTTAACAATAATAACTAACTAGCGGTTGTAAACTTTTGTATCTACAAGTTTGGTCCTTCGTGTTTCCAGAAAAGCAAATATCGAGATTATATGTTCACATGGTAAACTGCATTCAACGGTTTGATTAACAATAATTTTCAGTTCTAACGGTTAATATTTCAGATTTAATGAAACGGGTCATATTGTGTCAACCTGTCAACCCAAGACGACTCAACAGGGTCATAGAATAGTGATCAAGCACAACCACTATGAACTATTCATAGGTCCACTAAGATTTTAAACAAACCAAACAAGGCATCTATATATACACCAAAGTTACATAAGATATATAATCTAGAAACAGAATATAAGAAACCATATCATGCAAAACATATGGATAATCCAAATGCACGTTCAAATTAACTACCAACATCAGAATATCCTAGCCTCTTGGCACAATCATAGTTTTTTACTTTCAATTCAATAGCAGACCAAAGTCGAAACTGATAATTACCAACTGGATATGCTAAGTTTGATATAATATCCAAAAAGACTAGCTTCACAAACCGTGTTTCAAAGTTTTGTAAATGCATTGTCAAGAACATAGAACTGCGGACCTTGTCATGAAGTTTCGGAATTTGGGTGAAACCAGCACCACCGCTAGCATTACCACCAGCACCACCTCTACTATGGCTGGAAGCTGCATCAGACATGTCATCAAACTACACGAACTGTGACATCTGCGTTGCTGCCAAGTGGGCATAGCAAATCGAAGCAACTACAAACATGTGTGTACATACATCATTAGATTATTGATATTAACTACTAGTAATAGTTATGACAGTAGTTACATATATGCATTTTATGTGGAAAGTGGCTGGTAATTACGTACCTACAGATATGGCAGTTGTGCTCCTTTGGTACCTGCAAATCCATAATCACCAAATCAATAATTACTAATTAACTATTTACCATAGACATTACAGATTGTTGAATTTGAACATTTTTGACACTGTAATAATAAGTTGATTGACATGTGTGGAAGTAAGAAAGGCTAACTACAAGGACTGCAGAGTTACAAGTAGATAGATGAAGGACATGTATTGTAAATATTTCATAATTCTGTTTAGTTAGTTACACTGTATAAATACTCTGTACTCTACACCATTTCAACTTAATGAGAATCATTTTCACCAAAGTGTGTGTGTGTAAAATGTGTATTCTCCTTCACTCATTATTGTTCACATGGTATCAGAGCTCAATAATGAGTTCTTGAAACCGTTATAACCGTCATAACTAACTTCACCACTGTAAACCACCATAATCCACCATTAATCCACCATAATTCACCTTAATCCACCATTAATTCACTGATTTCTTCATCTTTTTCTGTTTCTTGAACGCTTCCGCAATCATAATCATGGTGGATTCATCTTCTACATCTAATTCCAATAATAACATGAATAATCAAACTCTGTTGTTTCAAAATCCCCTGTTTCTGCACCCTTCTGATGGTCCTGGCACTCTTGTGATTGGTGAAAAGCTGATTGGTGCACAGAACTATCGTTCTTGGAAGAGGTCTGTTGAAATTTCTCTTTCTACTAAGCGTAAGTTGGGGTTTATTAGAGGCACAGTTCCAAGGTCACCTGATGATGTTAATCTGCAAGAACAGTGGGATACTTGCAATAATCTAGTGATTAGTTGGCTGATGAATTCTGTCTCTGAATCAATTGCTAAATCCATCATGTTCATGGGTACTGCTCATGCTATTTGGCTTCAGTTGGAAACAAGATTTGCTCTTAGCAATGGATCTCATAAGTATAAGTTGAATAAAGAAACATATGAGATCATGCAATCAGGCAAGCCTGTGAGTGAGTACTATACAAGTATGAAGTGTGTATGGGAAGAATTGGATTCAATGAATGAATTGCCAAGAATTGTCAATATTACTCCTGAAATTGCTGTTTTCTTGAATGCTTTGAACACACAAAAGGAGGAGCAAAGATTGTTTCAGTTCTTGAATGGTTTAGATGAT
>LBNU01012170.1:1288-30216 GCA_014162995.1 Artemisia annua
CCTAAGGTTCTTGTTAAAACTGACATTTTTGAAGGTTTAAATGCTCTGGGATATGAGAGGAAAAATGATGGTTTAAAATTTCAAAAAGGTCTTCTCTGTTCTCAGTACAAATTTTTGGTTCATAATCTTTTACATTGTTTGAGTTCTAAAACATCTGGGTGGAATGAGTTCAGTGCACCCATAGTCTCTACTATGGTATGTCTGTGCAATGGAAACCCATTTAATTTTTCAAACTTGATTTTAGAGGGTATGACAAAATCAATAAGAGAAAAAGGAACACCTACTTTTGAAGGTTCAAATGAGGTTTCATTCCCATCAACTGAAAAGACCCGAACATATAGGACAACCTCAAAGAACACTAAGCAATCTCAGGCCAGTGTTAGGATGAATGTACCAGATGAGACTGTCTTAGGTGATGAAGGAGGCAGATTGGTAAGGGCTACCACTACTGCTGCTAGCTTAGAAGCAGAGCAGGACAGTGATAACATAAGTAAGACCCAAACCAAGGCAACATCTAGTGAGGAGGATTCTTCTTAATCTGAATCCAATGATGGTAACCCTAGCCACATGGAAAATACAGGGGGTTCAGGTGATCAAACTAGGTTTGATACTGAGCTTAAATCCAAAGATTCACCTCTCAGGGAAGGTAATACATCCCGAAGTGATGAGGATAGATCTGAAACAAATGAATTGATGGATGATACTGTACAAAATGTCAATGTTAATGATTCACCTCTCGGACCAGGTAATACAGGTCGAAGCGATGAGACTAGTATGCAAACTGTTAAGGAATTGATGGAAAAATGTACCACTTTGGAGACCAAATGCACATCTTTGGAGGAACAAGTTCTTGATCTCAAGAAACTTTCATCTGCTCAAGCTAAGGAGATTACTAAAATGCAGCAACAGATGAAGGTGCTGCTCAATTTAAAGAAATCAAGATCTTCAACCTTCAAAAGATTTAAGAAAGTGGGACCTTCCAAGCAAATTAGATCCTCTATTCAACCCACTGAAATGGAAGAGGATGCTTCCAAACAGGGGAGGAATGATTTGGAAACTTTAGGGGAGGATAAAATTTTGGAAGAACCTGCTGCTGGAATGGGTACAGGGGAAGATATGGAGATTGACAGTGGTGATGGTGAAAATGTTGATAGGTATGTGGTTGCTGATAAAGAAGGGCATGAGGCTGGAATGGAGAAGTTTGTGGAAACTTCAGAATCAGTGGTAGATAAACTCAAAACTTTGGAACCTGAACAACTTGTGAAGGCTACAGAGTTGATGAGTGGGGCTATAAAAGCTTTAGGAGATACTTTGAAAGACTCTGCTGCTCCAGAATCTGCTGCTCCAAGTGTTGTTGAACAATCTGTGGTTAATGAAAAAGATCAGGGTTCTGTTGTTGATAACTCTGCTGTTCAAGAAACTGCTGCTATAGAAACTATTGTTGATCCTGTTGCTAGTGCAAAAGGTGATTCTGCAGATGCACAGGGATCTGCTATTGGTTCTAGCAGTGTTGCAAAACAAGGTGTACAGGGCCAATTAATCACCGCCTAGGGGCTACAGGGCCACGAACCTTGCCGATTTATGTAACTGGGTCTAACAAAAAGGTCAACCGTGGTCAAAGGCGATCAACGGCAGTCAATGGTGGTCAAACTTGCCAGAAACCTACAAAACTTGTCGGAAGTACCCAAAACTCATGGTAAAATTATTTTGACCACTTATAGGAACTGTTTAAATCTATTACATGTTGTTTTTTAGAAAAAATCTTGCTGAAAATACCTAAAACTCGCTGGAAATACCCAAAACTTGCCAGAAATACCCAAAATTTGCCAGAAATGCTAATCCGATTAATCACTGATTAATCCCGCCTAGACCGATTACAAGCTACAAGGTGGTCGACCGCCTCACTACCGATTCACGATTTTTGCAACCTTGGGTTCTAGTGACAAAGCTGCTGCTGAGGCAATGGTGATGCTCAGTGTGAAAGAATTAGCAGAACAATCATCTCAACAACAACAACCACCATCTCAACCGAAGACACTTCCAAAGGAAGTTCAGAAGCCTAAACTACCTACCAAAGGAGTGACAATCAGAGAACCTTCTATTCCTATCAAGAAAGCTAAGTTCATTGCTTCAAGTACTGACAAAGGAAAAGGCAAGATGGTTGAAGAACCTGAGCTTTATTCAAGTTATGAAGAAGTGGATTATTCATAGATACCACCTGAGTTTTGGCCTAAGGAGAAACTTGAAGAACATGATAGAGTTGAAGCTATGAAACTTCAAGAAGAGGAAGATGAAATTGAACAACAACTGATTGAGAAGAATGAAAAGGAGAAAGTTATTCAACCAATAAGACCAAAGTCAATTGCTCAAGAAAGAAATGCAATGATGAGTTATCTAAAGGGTAGAAGATACAAAGGTCTACAGAAGCTAAGATATCCAGAGATGAAAAATTTATATGATGCTGTTAAAGAGTCTATTCAAAGGAATCTTGATAATTTTGTTCCTATGAATTCTGAGAAGGAAAAGCAGTTGTTGGATGCAAGAAAAGAAAAGGCTGTATTAAGAAGGTCAAAGAGGAAGATGACAACTGTTGATGATCAGTTATCAAAGAAGCTTAAGTTGCTAAGAACTGATACTGTTGATGAACTGAGGAATTATCTAAGAGTTGTTGATTTTGAGCATCCAAAATCCTTAGAAGATTCTGAAACAAAGTCAAAGATTTGTGCATTAGAAGTTATAGAATCATCAGATGGAGATTACATTGTCTTTCACAGATAAGATGAAAGTTTTAGAGCATTCAACATACTGTGGGACATACTGCACTTGATAGACAGAGAAGATCTACATCATTTATATCAAAGAGTACAAGCTTATTATAATGATGAACCTTCACCAGCAGGATTGAGCTTAGTATTGTTGGGAGATCTTGCTACTGTCTGGGAAACAAAGGAGACAAGTACTGATGATATCTGGAATAATCAAGAAGTCTGGGAGATTACAAGTTGGAAATTTTTTGAATCACCAAGAGTTCATGTGCTGGAGTTAGAAGATGGTACCATGATTCATATGCTAGCAGAAAAAAGATATCCACTTACAAGGGATTTAATGATCAGAATGCTAGAACATGGTATGGAAGTTGAAGATGAGAATGAAACAGCACTAATGGTGATAGAGTTGTTCATTAATTGGACAACTACAGCTGATGATGATGCATAACTACAGATATGAGAAGATACTTGCAGCTAGTGATGATGTCAAGAAGTAAGTGTTTGGAAGCATCCTTCTGGTATTTATTCGTGCTTAAGAGAAACTTGATGATTTGGGAGAAAAATATCAAGTTTAGGGGAGGATTGTTGGGTTTTAGGATTCTACTTCTGTGAAAATCTCTAAGTGTCAAACTGCTGCTGAATATTGACTCTGCTGCTAGTGAAATGAATCTGCTGCTAAGATGAAAGTGCTGCTAGAAGAATTGCAAGACTCTGCTGCTCAGAGAATATTATAGAAACGTGTCTTGTAATTATAGTAAAGATTGTGTAAATATTCTATATGTTTAGAATATCTTTTGAATATGTAAGAAGTTATTATACAACCGTGTAGGGTTCCTTGTCTATAAAAGGAGATCCCTAGGGTTAGAATTATGTACATGTCTGTGTTTTAAGTCGAATCACTTCAAGGTTGTAAACCCTAGCATTGTTAGAGTGCTCGTATTAATATATTGAAGTGTTTAGTGTGAAACTATTATTCTTGTGTTCATCTTAAGTTAAGCAATATATTTCGTGTATTGTTTAAGTTCATTACAATTCAAGTTAGCTTCTATATAAGATCTACTGCTCAACTGGGATCAACAACCGTTGACCGTCATTAACCATCGTTGATCATGGTTGACCGAGTTGTTTGACCGATTTACACAAATCGAAAAGGTTGTTGGCCTTGTAGCACCTAATCGGCCTTGTAGGCCTTGTTTTGCAACACTGATAAAACGTATCACCTATGGGGTTTACAATATTCTAACATGGTATCGGAGCCGGTCTGATCTTAAGACTTAGGTGGCTATGTTGAGCCGCCTCCACTAGGTCGCCCCGTCAAACCCTAATCATACAAAACAAGTCGTCACTTCTGTTTCACTTTGTTTTTTTAAGGTTTAGACCAACTGATGAAGAACTGATTAATCATTCTTTAAGGTTGAAGATTAATGGACATCATATCATGATGAGGTTATGTGTAGTCATAGTTGGGTACTAGAAAGCTACAGGGAAAGTCAAAGATAGGAAGATCAAGACTAGTAGAAGAAGTTGTGGTGGATCTTGTTTTGTTTTTTAGTTATCGATAATATTATTTTTTTTTCATTAAAAAAAAGAATAAAAAAAGAAAGAAGTTATAGTTGTTTTTATGTTTGTTTGTTAGTCGATTGTTCGTACGGCTTTGTTACCAGTCGACTAAAGTTGACCGTTGGTACCAGTCCCTAATGTCGACCGTTGGTACAGTGTTGTTACCAGTCGCCTTAGCCGACCGTTGTTACCAGTCGACTAAAGTCGACCGTTGGTACAGTTTTGTTACGAGTTGACTAAAGTTATGTTTTTATTATGTTCATGTTTTCTTTTCTTTTCTAGTTTACTACTCCAGTCCGAGCTTTCGCGATTTCGCCGCTCGGACTGCGGGGGAGTATTAGATGATAAATAAGGCCCAAGCCCGGTATGTGAGGTTGGGTCCATTATGGTTTCATTATGTATTACCTCTATATATATCGTATCAATAAAACGTATCACCTACGGGGTTTACAATATTCTAACAGTTACATGTTATAAGAATTTCAAACCTATGTATGATTGAATTATTTACCTATAGATATAAGAATTTCATCTTGTTGAGGTAATGAATGAAACAAATGAATTGCCGATTTTCATGATCTTCGGTCTAAGGAAAGAAGCTATTGCTAGCTGATATGTGTCTAATTACACATATCTTTTACCTCATTTAACGGACCAAAACAACAAAAAAACACCCAAATATACCAAATTATACTGCAAATATCCTTGGATTGTGTTTTTATGTATTTCAGGTACAAAGGATTGAAAACGGAGCAAAAACGGGCATTTTCGGAACGACTCGACAACGTTTGTACATTTGATCAAGTAAAGACGAAGTCAAAGTTAACCCTGGGATATGGCGTTGGAACGAGCATGGAAAAACAAAGCCTGCACGAAAACTTTGGAGCCAAAGAGCAGAATTTCGAGCATTTATTGAAGATTATTGAAGCCCGAAGCAAAGCTCAAAGATTATTGAAGCCCGAAGACTCAAGCCCATTGGACCCGAGATTTTAGGCCCAACAGGCCCAACTTTCAAGCTATTATGCCATAGTTATTCATTTTCGTTCAACAGGCCACAAGGCCCATACTTGGCCCATCAGATGCCACTAGGCCATTCAGCTTATAAGAAAACCTACGAGTATAATTTGCAAAAAAAAAAATGGTCCTGGTGTAAGAAACTACAGCCGCCACTTCTCCACTGGGATCGGTGGCTTCACTTCATTCATTGATCTTAGAGATATTAATTTTTGTCTTTGTCAGTTAACTTTTCTTATCTATTTATATGTTTCCACCGTTACTTTTTAGTCATCAAATTTCAAAGTCTTAATTAGTTTATTTTACTAGTTCCCTTTTGTTTCCTAATGATGCTATTTGAACGGAAAGTGTTTCTTTACTTTGTAAACTTAGTTTGTAATTTTTCATCCACTCTAATGTCTTAATCATATTATTTTGCAACTTTGTTTCGAGAAAAAAAAAAAAAAAAATCCCATCTAGGGGTCGGTGGTCACAGAAAAAAAAATCACCACATTTATAGTTTTGTTATGTTTTTAGTTTAATGTTTCAATCACTAGAACTTAAGTATTTAATGAATTCAAAGTTTATCTTTATTTCGTTTTGTTTATTTTGAACTACGACAAGAGCACCATCTTTATTTGTATGAAAATCAATTTTTTTGTTATTGTTATTTATTTCATCCTTTCAATTGGTTTTCTAAATACATTTTTTTTTAAACAGTTAGATAGCATCTTTATTTTACTAGTTACGTCCAAAGTCTTATTGAAACCATTTCATCTTAATGTTCTGTCCTCAATATGGTGATTGATTAAAATTAGTAGAGATTATTATATTATTATTAGAGATAAAAGGGTGATTTTTGAGTGATTTGGGGTTAACTATGACGCTGACGGATGAGGTTTCGGAGCTTATGGAATGGGTCTCATCTCGCCAATCTTATATTTCTCATCTCATTTGGTTATCTCCAACCCTTTTATCTTTTTATTTTTAGTACGTTTATATTTATTGTCATGTTTAGTTTAGTAGTTATTATTGTTCCGTTAGTTGTTGCTTGTAGTATAGTTTTTATTATGCGCGAATAGTTTATACGTTAGTTTAGAAATATGTTTACTATTGTTAGCTTAATTGTTATTGTTAGCTTAGTTAATATGTTTAGTGAGTAGACTTTTTATATACTTGTTGAGTAGATTATTCCGTGAATTAAGTGTGGTTTTATAAAAGTTAAAAAATATATTGGTTAGTAATTTTAGATTGAAATTTTGGTTGTTTGAGCGGGCAAAAGCCGTGAAAATAATTGGGTTTTAATTTAGATATTGATATCTCTTGGAGAAAAATTGTTTTCAAAAGAAACAAACGTTGTGAGAAAATAATTATTTGTAAGAGATATTAATTCATCAATAAAGGACTTAATTGACATAATAAACCACACTTAAGGATCGTGATAATTTGCTTAACAAGTATATCTTTTTATCACATATTTCTTAGTTGCTTGTTTAAGTATAATCTAGTTTATTATTTTTAATTGTTAGCTTTTATCGTTAACTTTATATTATTTACTTGCTACTTGTTTTATTATTATCTTTGCTTTAGCCAGTTAGTTTTTGGCCCGTTTTATGTTTAGATTGTGTTTTATGTTATTTGTGCTTTCCGTTATTGTTTTATATGCTTTAATATATGTTTTCTAGTGTAGATTTACCTTTCATTGTTTCATACATGACTATATCTCTTCACCATTCACATCACTCGATCACAAACAAGAGCCGATTTACCATTTCACACCTCGTCGGGACTTAACGACCCGGGAAAAAACTATACTCTCGGAGAATACGCGTGGTTTGACTACTTTGACTATTCTTGGTTAAAGTTGACTTTCTACCGCGATCACTAGCAAAATTTCATGGGTGTTGATAGTACCGTTTGTGGTAGAAGTGGGTAAAATTGGCTCAAGATTACTGTGGATGGTTCTAGCAGTAGATAATAGAGTATGATTTACTATAAGACTTAGGATCAAATGAGAAATATAATTAAGATGAGAAGAATGAGAAGAAACTACAACCACAAATATTAGATGCACCCATGAAAAATAGATGCATCTCCTATTATTTCTATTTCCTTATTTGAAATATGTGGCTATAATTTTTTTCTCACTCTTCTCATTTCATTAATTTTTCTCACTAGATCCATACTCTTACTATAATTAGCTTAAGTCTAACTTTGATGAAACTAGTGGTGTATGTATATATCTATGAAGTCAACAACAAACATGTTCCAATTATCAATTTTAAACGTTTTTGTGTGTTCTATTACACATTTAAATTGTTTGCAATCATCACTTAATCTATTATTTTTTAAATTGCATATTGGACTATTGGAGTGCGTTAAAATAAGGGAGGTGATTGGGACACTCACACTTTTGATTGGGACACTCAATTGTATAAGCAATTAAAGCACACTGTAAGCACTGCACAAGTATGTAATGCACACAGTGATGTCCCAATCAAAAGTATGGGTGTGTAAATCATTTCCCTTAAAATAACGTTTGTCTTTGGTTGTTTGTCCCACATCGGTAGGTAAAGAATATGTGAGTATATATCATTACAAGAACATTTTTAGTTATAAATGTACAAACAAATTAATGGCACATAACACTATATGCATAGATTTGTGGTATATTTTTACTTCATTTTCGATTTTGGTGTACGGAGGCTACTTATTTTCTTACAGTTTATTTAACTTGAAGATTTTGGTGAGTGGCGCCGTGGTGGGTACTATCAACCATTGTGTTTCGTTAACTTCAGATTCATTTTCGATTTTGGTGTACGGAGGCTACTTATTTTCTTACAGTATTTTTTAGCTCGAAGGTTTCGGCAAGCGGCGGGTACTATCAACCATTGTGTTTGGTTAACTTCAGATGATTAATTAATTTTAGCACATGTGATGACGAAGTAATAGTACTAAAAATTAATTTTTAGTTATAATCATTTGCATAAGATTTTAACTTGCTGAAGATTTCAAAATGCTTTTATATTTCCAAAAACAAGAAGCCCCTATAGCTCAGTGGTAGAGCGCCAGTCTTGTAAACTGGAGGTCTGTAGTTCGATCCTGCATGGGGGCACATAAATTGAATTTCTAATTTCGTAGTTTTTACTGTTAACTTTAAATAGTAGCTGATGTTTTTATTTTTTATTTTTTTTTATTATTATTATTATTATTATTATTATTATTATGCAGTAAACTGATATGCAGCAGATGCCAAATCTTGCTTTAGGAGTACGTCCCTTATCTACACATACGTATATATGACTGATCGTTATTTAGCCTTATCTCACTATTAATGGTAACACATCATCGTTCTAGTGAGCAAAAGCTAAGCAAGTACTACAGTGTCATAGACAATCTTTAAAATGCTATAAACTTTTGTTTTTACATATCGTAAAGAATGGTAGACATAATGTTAGCTTTATACTATGACTTATAGGCATACTTCTTGCTTCCTTGTATAAAACTTAGGTATGAACTTAAACAAAGTTCAAAAAGTGTTTTTCCATGTATGATTGATCTGAATTTAAGGACACCAAGAATCTTACAATGGGCTCTAAATAGACCATTCCAGGTTGCATAATTTGGTTTCTTTAAGTCCAACTTAGTGGTGCTAGTGACACAAAAAGCCTTGTGGGTGGGAGTTGTGGGTGGTGGCAGTGGAGGGTTTGTCTTGGCGGTGACGGTGTAGAAGTGGTAGCGACCGCGGTACAACTCCATCAGTTTCATCTCTTTCTTTAGAATCATGGAGATCATATTTTCTGTTGTTGTTTTTCACTCTAGCTATTAACTTAGATTTATCATCCACAAATGTTAGATCTGTTTGTTTTATGGGTGAAAAGAGCAAGTAACTTTTTATTTTATTTATTTATTTATTTTTGACTGTGATTAATTTTGTAAATTTAAGAGATATTTTATAAATGATTTATAACTCCAAGGTGTTTTGTGTAAATTATCTGTAATAAAATATTATACTTTTACCATACTATACGAATATCCGCGCAAATTGACGGTGTATAGCGGCAAGTAATTATACTTGCAAATTTGTGATTCTAGTTTAACCCTTGATGCAAAACTTATGAGTTCAAATTATAGTTATTACGAGAAAAAAAAATTCATGAGTTAGAAACACAAAATGATAAAAGTTTAAAGATTAAACAATATTTAAAATATTAGTTTAGTTAAAGATAATGTTATCATTTTTAATCAAAAGTATAATAGGTTACTAACATTACTCAATTTTAAGCTTTTATGTTTTAAGAAATATCATTCACTCTTTATAAGTGCAACTGTGTAAAATGGTATTGATAGAGAAACCATGTATTTCTTTTGTAATTGGTAAATACGTAAAGACCGGCGAATATTAAAACCTTGTCATTTAAAAAGTAATAGAGATTGTTATTGATAAAGCAATCTTTTGACTTAAACTTGTTTTAAAACGGAGATTAAAATATTAAAACTTGCTATTTAAGTTTAAGGGGTATTATAAACAAAATATAACTTGAATTTTAAACATTTTAAATTTAAATAATGTATATGCATAGTAAAGATATGAAGAGTGAGAAGTTCTAAAGTAGTAGATGAATTGAGAGAAAAATGTGTTTGTATTATTGAATGAATAAAATGAAGTGTAACAGAAATACAAACTTATGCAGGTACAACTTTACAACTTGTCACACTAAGTCCCTACACTATGAACTAATATACAACTAGTCCTTCATACTTTCACACTCCTCCTCAAGTTGTGAGTGGATAGGTGTAGAAACTCCCAACTTGGACAACAATTTATTATGCTGGTCAACAGTTACCACTTTAGTGAACATATCTGCTAGCTGAGACTTAGTGTTGACATAAGAAGGATTGATCTTTCCAGCCTTTAATTGGTCTCTGACATAGTGGCAATCTACCTCAATGTGCTTTGTTCTAGCATGAAACACTGGATTTGCAGCAATGTACAGGGCTGCTTGATTGTCACAATACAAATCCACAGGTTCCAAGTCCTTTATACCAAGATCCTTGAGTAGACTCACAAGCCAAGTCACCTCACAACATGTCAATGCCATTGCTCTATACTCAGCCTCTGCTGAAGATCTAGACACAACAGCCTGCTTCTTAGACTTCCAAGAAATTGGAGAATCACCCAAAAGAACACAATACCCTGTAGTTGATCTTCTAGTCATTGGGCAACTAGCCCAATCAGAGTTACAATAGGCTTTTAACTGAACAGCAGAGTCTTTGGCAAGTAGAATACCTTGACTAGGAGATGACAAGAGATACCTCAGCAAATGTTTAACTGCTTGCATATGTACTGAGGTAGGGGATTGCATGAACCGACTTAGCAATTGTACAGAATAACATATGTCTGGTCTAGTAACAGTGAGATAAATCAACTTTCCAATGAACTTTCTATATACTTCAGGATCAGTCAAAGGTGTTCCAACATCTGCTTGAAGCTTTAGATTAGGATCCATAGGCAATTTGTAAGGCTTGTTGTTGATAACTCCTCCTTCTTGCAACAGTTCCCTTGCATATTTATGTTGAGAGATGAAAATACCTTGATCAGATCTGCACACTTCTAAGCCCAAAAAGTAACTCAAATCACCCAAGTCCTTCATATGAAACACAGAACTGAGTTGTGACTTTAGAGTACATATCTGAGAATCATCATTGCCTGTTATCAATAGGTCATCAACATATACTAAGACTGCAGTGAAACTAGTCCCATCTTTCTTTGTGAATAGAGAGTAGTCTGTTTTAGACTGTGTATAGCCAAATTCCAACAGTGCACTAGACAATTTTGAAAACCATTGTCTAGGTGCCTGTTTTAGGCCATACAAAGATTTTTTCAACTTACACACAACATTGGGACCAAAGGTAACATCAGCACTTACAGATTTACCTTTGCCTGCATGGCCCAATGGAACTTTCATGTACACCTCTTCAAGCAAATCACCATGAAGAAATGCATTTGATACATCCATTTGACAAGTAGACCATCCTTTCAAGGCTGCAACTGCCAAAAGTGATCTCACAGTCACCATTTTTGCCACTGGAGCAAAAGTTTCTTGGTAGTCCACACCATGTATTGTCTATTACCTTGAAAAACTAGTCTGGCCTTTTTTCTATCTTCTGTACCATCATATTTGAGCTTGGTTTTGAAGATCCAATGAGCTCCAATAGCTGTTTTTCCAGCAGGCAACTCAGTCACCTCCCAAGTATCATTATGTGACAAATGGTATTTTTCATAAACTAAATTATATAATAAATTTCTATTTATTATATTCACTTTGAACGTTATATGCATTTTAGCACATTTCTGCATGTTTCAGCACATTTCTGCATGATTTCGGGAACTGTTTTGTACACTGTAGCTTACAGTGACTACTGAAAAAGTTTATTTTTGTCAGTAAACACAAATTTATCCATTTCGGATAGTTACTGACAAGTTTCGTAATTTACTGAGAGTTTCTCGGTATTTGCTGAAAAACAACGCCGCACGCGAACCGACACTACAGTAATTGTGATTTGTGAAAAAGGTCAAGTAAATATATTTTGAGTCAGTAAACTCATTTTATTACTTTTCTGACAAAACCGTGGCTAAAAACTTTATTTTACGTATTCGTGTCCAAAAACGTCAAACCGGGACGTAACGGTTTCATTTAAGCTTAAACCGACACACGATACACCAACGCGGGACAAAGTTATAACATTTTCCCCCCTTGGATCCCCTAGCCGGCCACCTACACACTCCACCAACCAAAGAATAATCTTTTCATCTTATTAACCAAGTTACACCCTAATATCCAAATCTAATATCCAACCTACCTTAATAACTAGTTAATACCATGCACCAACGATCCCTATTTCTTTTCTTTCCTTCTTTTTGGCCGGCCACAAAACACACACAAACACAAATTTCATACAAAATTTTGGAGATCAAGATTGTTGGGTTGCATTTACAAGTACTTTGGGTAATATATAAGCTAATTTGGGTTGATTTGGAAGTGTTTTGGGTCTTCCTTGTTCTCTCCTAGCCACGTTCACAAACACACCCTTTGTAAGGATCATCAAACTTTTCTAATCTTGTTTATTACATGTTTTTATGATGATCTAAGTTGTTACCAAGTGCTAAATACATATATTTTGTTAAGTTGACAAGTTTATACATATATATCTTGCATGCATGAAAACTTTGCTTCATTAAATGCTACTAGTTCATTTTAGTATTTCTTGCTTGTGTGGTAAATATTGTTGCTTGTGGTATTAATTTGTTGGTACAAATGTGATTTACACTAATTACGCGAGTTTAAGACGATATATACACTTATATATGTATATATATAAATCGGCCTAAAATAAAAATATAAAATTATTGGGGTTTTGAAAAATATAAAATTTTGGCTCAAGTGGTGAATTGGTGGAAGTTTTAGTTGAAGGATTATAATTAAATACATGATAAGTAACTTTAACTAATTATAAATAATTAGTTAAAAATGTAATTTTTGGTGAAATTTATTTATTAGAGTCGAATTATATTATTTTTAAGTGAATAAAAATAATATTGACTAAACTTTGTAATTTGAGGATTAAACATAATTAAAAGAGTTAATTATGTTTAAATATAAAAGATATATAAAAATTAAACAACTAAATTGGTTATTGGGCCAATGGGCCCAATGAGCCCATTTTGGAACTCGTTGGCAGTTGGGCCAAGCCCAATGGGTATTTTTCCAACTTTGACTTTTTGACCAAAAATTATTATCGGACGTGTAGAAATTAATTTCGATATATAACGATATATTAAACGTAATTAAAACCGTATTATATAGTTTTGGGCTAATATTGGGTTAACGGGCCCAATAGTGAAATTTGAGCCCAATAAATATTTTGGATGACGAAAACGAGTTTTTACATATATTTGGACAAACGGTGATTATTTTTATGACGTAGAACGGATTGAATCGATAACTATATATATATAACGAATAATATAGTTTTTACGTACTAAACTCTACGTATAAGAGACTAGTAAATATTTTGAGAATTTGCAACACTAGAGAAAATGGAAACGTTTAACAAACAAACGGGTCATGCCCAAATTTCTAAAAATTATAACAC
The DNA here is from genome assembly GCA_014162995.1 of Artemisia annua. Taxonomy (NCBI): domain Eukaryota; kingdom Viridiplantae; phylum Streptophyta; class Magnoliopsida; order Asterales; family Asteraceae; genus Artemisia; species Artemisia annua. Next base: position 14,767 of record LBNU01012170.1, read on the forward strand.
TTAGAGTATTTCACAAAATACTTACCTTTATATATACTTTTCTAAATTTCAAGTATATATATATATATATTATAAGGACTTGATATTTAATTATATTATAAATAATAAAGTATATTTATAATATAATAACTCTTCACAAATGTAAAGTTATAAATATTTCTCAAGTATATTTAATTAATTATAAACTAAATTAATTAAATATTTTAACACTACTATCATTCTATTTAATATATATATAAGCAATTTTTATATATATATTACTACGTACTAAGACGATGAAAGCAATAAACGGAAGTTCCGTTACACACCTTCACACCATTCACCATCGCCACGAGCCATTGAGACGAGCTTTTCTAATAAACTACTTTTGAAACGTACGTACCACACAACAAGCAAGAAATACACAAGCACATGGTAACACTTAACGTAAAAACCTTTTCAAAAGAGTTGAACACTTAACACATGGATGTTGTACTAAGACATACCCTACTTACCTAGGTCGCGTGTCGGAGCGGTTTTACTATTTTCTATTTGACTAGCGGATTGCTATCTTTTGAGGTGAGTTTATAGCCCCATTTTCTTATAAGCACTGTTTTATAAACCTTGGGGTGAGAAACATGCAAAACTGTTTTCATGGACCGAAAACTGAACTTGTTTTTAATACACTAGTATGCGGAAACCTAAGTTTGCTTGAATCTCATTTGCCCATTATCAACACCGTCAATTCCTGCTGGGAAACGCGTATGATATAAATAGATCTATTAAGGGTGACTCCTCCGTTCGGTTGGCCGTACTGTGGTCAAGGCGAACGTATACCATGACGACCTTTCGTCGAGTGACCGGGGATTATCACTCGCGGGCACTTATATTTTATTTAATGCCTTTGGCATTCTTGTCTAGTTCGGTGGTTGAGCTTAGTGTTGCATACGAGTTTAGTGTATACTTGCTGATTATTGCTATGGTCTATATGTGCTATTTAATGTAAACCTATAGACTCACCAGCGTTAGCTGACTTTTAGCATGTTTTTCAGGTGCTTAAAGTATGATTATGTTGATGGCAGTGCATGGCGAGGTCATAAGAATCTTAAGTGTTTTTACACAAGCGTTACTCTGAAAACAATGGGACAGTCATGTAGCTGGGCCTTATTTTATAAAACTTGAACTTATGTATTACATTTGACTTAAAAATTATGTAATATAATTTAACGGATTTCTACTCCGTTCTCTTTATCTTGTGTTGTGATTCCTAATTCGTAGCACCCCAAATGCTTGTATGCTTCCGCGAATCTATATTTTTGGGGGTGTTACAGATTATCATCTAAAGCTTTTATCTCAATATCCATAGCTTTACACCACTGTGGATTCACAATAGCTTGTCTGAAATTCACTGGATCCTTTTGAGCTAACAATGCACAAATGAAATCTTGAAAATCAGGTATAAGGGGTATTTGGGACACCTGATTAGCCTTTGGAACATGAGACAGAACAAAATCTTTCAACTTAGATGGCACAGTAGTGGTTCTAGTAGACTTTCTAGTAGGTGCTTGTGACTGAGGAAGCACACTAGAATTGGTTGACTGTGAGTTTACATCTTCAGGAACAGTATTGTGAGTAACTTGAACTGGTTCAGGTATTGTTTGAGGTGGAACATTGGGACCTTGAAAACTATCAAACTCATCACAGTACTTGTTTGAAGCTTCAAATTGACAGGGCAAAGAAGTAGGAAGTGGATTTAAGAACTGTTGAATACTTTTTGCAGCATAGGGAAAAATATGTTCATAAAATACAGCATCTCTTGAAACAAACTCAGTGTGAGTTAGAAGATTATAAAACTTGTACCCTTTTTGACTTGTTGGATAGCCCAAAAATACACAAGGAACACCTCTTGGATCAAATTTGTCAGCTGATCTTGAAGGATTACTCACCACAGCAAAACATCCAAACACTCTTAGATGATCATAAGTAGGTTTCTTACCAAGTAAAACTTCATAAGGTGTCACATTACCAAGAACAGAAGATGGTAATCTATTGATCAAATAAGTAGCTGTAGTAACACAATCACCCCAGAACTTGAGAGGAAGTTTGGAATGAAATCTAAGAGCTCTTGCAGTGTCTAGAACATGTCTATGTTTCCTTTCAACCCTGCCATTTTGCTGTGGTCTATCTACACAAGATGTCTGATGCAATATACCCTGGCTCAACAAATAAGGACCACACTGACCCTTTACAAATTCCAAAGCATTATCAGACCTCACAATCTTAACTTGTTTTCCATACTGTGTAGAAACCATCTTTAAAAAAGACTTTAATGCTTGAAATGAGTCAGACTTTTGTTCAAGCAAATATAACCAAGTTGCTCTACTACAATCTTCAACCACTGTTAAAAAATACCTAAACTTCCCTTGAGTTGGTACTTTATAAGGACCCCATATGTCAATGTGAATCAGCTCAAATACACTACTGCTATGGGAATCACTTTTTGTATATGGAAGTTTAGTAAATTTAGCCATGGGACAAGACAAACAGATATCATTAGAAGACTTTGATACAGAATCAGGCAAATCATTCATATGTTTGAGCTTTGAATCAGAAACATGACCCAATCTATGATGCCACAAACCATATGATGACACTGTTTGCTTATTACTAGAATCAAAAGTACCTAAAGCAGACAAAGAGAACTTTTGCATAGTAGATTGTACAAGATTTCTAAACACACTATCAACCTTGTCTGAAGGAACATTAACAAGATGATAGAGCCCAGCTTTCTTCTTACCCAGACCTGTCACCTTCTTGGTTATCAAGTCCTGAACAACACAGAACTTAGGGTAAAAAGAGACCACACACTGATTATCTTCTGTGAGTTTTGGAACAGATAATAGACTGAATTTGAAAGATGGAACAACTAACACATCTTTCAAAATTATCCCATTATTGAGTTTAACTTTCCCCACATGAGATATAACAGAAGTTTCACCATTTGGCAGTCTTATTTGTGGTTTGATTTGAAGCAAATAAGGATCAAAAATATCATTATGTTCTGGTGTCATATGGTCAGATGCACCAGAATCATAAATCCAATTCTCCAATATTTCCAATAAATCTAATTGAGTACTTAAACAAGCAATACCTGCCACAAACTGGTGATCAATCTCCTCCTCAGCACCATTAAATGCAGTCATCTGTTGAAAACTTTTGAGCAATTGTTCAAATTGCTGAGGAGTAAAACTTATGTTCCCACTCTCAACATGAGCAGCAGTTCTAGCAACAAACTGATTTCTTCCTTGCACTTGTCCAGTCTTGGTTTGCTTTGACTGAGAGAATTTGTTCTTTGGATGCCAAGAAGGATAACCAACTTTTTCCCAACACCTTTCTGGAGGATGCCATTTGAACCCACAAATACTACACTTGCCATCTTTAACACCATCTTTCACATGACCTTTACTAAACAAAGCAGTGGATTCAAGACTTGAAGATCCAAACAACATTCTTTGTGATTCTTCTTGTTGAACCAAAGAACAAGCAGATTCCACATTTGGCAATGGTACAATCATCAAGATTTGACTTCTTTGATGACTGTAACATTCATCCAAACCATTAAGAAACTGAAACAATCTTTGTTCCTCTCTTTGTTTATTCAAAGCAGCCAAGAACAATGACACTTCAGGAGTAACACTATTGATCACTGGCAACACATTCAGATTATCTAACTCTTCCCAAACACATTTCATTTTGGTATAATACTCTCCAACAGATCCACCACTTTGAGCAATTGCATACGTGTCTTTATTCAGTTTATACTTTCTAGAGCCATCACTTAAAGAAAACCTTCTTTCTAACTGACTCCAAATTTCACTTGCAGTTCCAACAAACATGATAGATTTTGCAATAGATTCACTCACAGAACCCATTATCCAACAAATCACCATGTTATTACATGTATCCCACAACTCAGCAAGATTAGGATCAGTAGTAGATCTTATCACAGTTCCCTTAATGAATCCAAGCTTTCTTTTGGTTGATAATCCAATTTCTATTGCTCTTCTCCATGCTCTGTAATTTTGAGCACCTATGAGTTTTTCTTGAACAGTTAGTGATGCTGGACCATCAGATGGATGCAAATAAAGGGGATTTTGAAAGATTGCAGGTTGTATGAGATCTTGTGGTGGTGGATTGGATGTCGTCATTGTGTAACAATCAAGAATTTGCGCGGAAACGTAACAAAGAAAACAGAGTAAAACAGAGTAGACACACACTAGTACACACACTAGTAAAACTTGTAACAGAAAATTGTTAGAAAACGGTTAGAAATTGGTTAGAACTCCATTAATGAAGCTCTGATACCATGAGAAGTTCTAAAGTAGAAGATGAATTGAGAGAAAAATGTGTTTGTATTATTGAATGAATAAAATGAAGTGTAACAGAAATACAAACTTATACAGGTACAACTTTACAACTTGTCACACTAAGTCCCTACACTATGAACTAATATACAACTAGTCCTTCATACTTTCACAAAGAGTCATTTCAAAAGCTGGTAAATGTGTACTGACTTATAGAATGAAAGCAATGGTACCTTACAACAAAAAATGTATGGACCTGTTTAACAACAAAATTGTACTTATAAATCAAACACAATAATGCCCCTTAGAAATTAACCATACTCATTTTCCTAACCACTATCACACTATATGGTAGATCCAAAATAAATGCTATAAAAGGATCTGCTTTTCCATCATTTTTTTTATTGAACACATCACACAACATACCTTCTCAAGAGAAAAACATTCCAAATGATCACTCTTCAACAAACACTTAAACCATTCAAATGGAACCCTGATCCTAAATCCACAACAATCTTTCAACCAACCCTTAAACCATTCAAATGGAACCTTAATCCTAAACCAACAACAATCTTAAAAATTAAAAACCAATTAAGCCCAATACAACCTCCTGATGCATTTCCTACACATGTCAATAAAAAATTCATTGAAACATTAACCGGTCTTTATAAAAAGCAGTTACGCCCCGAATATGAAGTCCTTGATCTCATGTGCTCAAGGGTTAGTCATTTGCCTAAAGAAGTTAAGTACAAAAAGGTGGTAGAACATGGACTTAATGCACAAGAGCTAGCTAAAAACCCAAGACTTGATTTTGAAAATGCTAGTTTTAATGCGGTGTTATTAACTGCTAGTGTTCAATATTTACAAGAGCCTGAAAAGGTTTTTGCTGAGGTTTTACGGTTGTTAAGGCCTAATGGCGTGTTTATAGTTAGTTTCAATACTCACATGCTTTATGAAAAGGCTACTGATGTGTGGAAAAACGAGACCGAGTCTGGAAAAAAGCGATTAGTGGTTAAGTATTTTAAATATGTTGAAGGGTTTACTGAGCCCGAAATTGTACCAAAACCAGGTAAAGGTTTGTGGTCTAAAGTTCAATCCAGCATGATGAAGTCTAAAGGAGATCCTTTTTGTGCTTTTATAGCTAAGAAGAAACTTATATACGAATGATTCACGTTTGATTAATTATGTGTTGTTTCTAGACATAAGAATTTCAGTCTGTTAAGGTAATGAATAATGAATAATGAACCAAGGTTGCTGATTTTCATGATGTCGGTCAAGAAAACAAGTAACTGCTAGCAAAATCTCTCGGCTCTTGATGTTTGCGTAGAGGTGGAAATTTGCTAAGAGGTGATGCAAGATTACTATGGGATGGTTTTAGTACAAAAGGATAGATTATGATTTAGTATAATTGGCTCAAGTTGGATACTGGGATTACGGTTATTAGGTTTTCGATATTATTATGTAATCTGTTTAATGCATCAATAATACATTGTCTGTTTCCAGAAGCTGTTTCGTCATGCAACATTTAGGACGTCAACCTACCAACATTAATAGATGTACTAGCATATATGGTTTACTATTAGGGTTAAAATGTATGCATCTGGTGGATCGATGATTGGTTCGAATTAGATATAATCGTGATGTATATTCCCATTAGAACAGTATATGGTTAAAATGTATGCTTCTAGTGGATCAATGATTGGTTTGAACCCGATATAATCATAGAACATATGTCGTATGTATAATCTCAGTTATCGTTAACGCAGCTCATATGACTCACATTATATTACACCAAACATAACAAATACAATTAAACTTGTTTCTAACACACCTTTATATATAAATTAGAATATATTAATTATATTAAACAAGCCACGACCAGTTGTCACTAAAGGATGAGCGGGAACTCGAAATTCCAAATTTTTGGAGGTAAACTTAATTTTTTCAAAAAAATTTTGAAATACTTTTAGCCACGACTTTTGTCATGGCTAAAACTGTCGACATTATTTTATTAATATTTTATTTACTTTTTTTTTGAACGGCATATTATTGAAACAAAACTAGCAAGGAGCTAGAACATTACAATGACATGTGTTGTGGCTAAAGTATTAGTATTTTTTATCTGCTTTCTGGATTTAACTATTGCTGAAAAATGATATTTAATACTCTTAGCGACGACCTCCATCGTGGCTAAAGGCTAAAGCTCATTTTTTTTGACCAAATGCTTCTCGTTGAAAGTCAAAGTCAAGGTTTAAAAATACTTTTAGCCACGGCTCATACTTGTTAGCAACCACTTTGCCATAGCTAAAAATGGTCTCCAGAGTCAAACGTTAATAAATGACTATTTTGTCGTTGTGTGAGCTTCTAGCCACGGAATTGGTCGTGGCTAAAAGAGTTCCGTGGCTAAAAGCCCCAATTTTGTTAATGCATCAATAATACTATTAATACATTGTTTCCAAAAGGTGTTTCGTCATGCAACATTTAGAACCTCAACCTACCAACATTAATAGATGTACTAGCATATACGGTTTCCATGTTCGTATCAATAATAATTGAAACAAAAACTCAACCACACCACATGTTGATCTAATGATCTTGATAGTTGATGCCAATTAATGAATTATAAGTTTAGACTTCTCTTTCGATTTGGACAAGCTTAACTCAGCTACTTAGCGATGTGGTTGTTCAAACTATATAACTTGAAATTAACCACAGAGGTGGTCTAGTTGCTTTTGTAACTCACTTTAAAATGTGTGGGGTGTGAAGTTTAATTCATATAAATAACTTTGAAGTGGTCACACTAATCTTTTGAAAAGTGAGAGTTATACTCGGTTTAAGTCTATTTGACGATTGGTTCAAACCCAATGGATTAGTCGGCCAAAAGGTCGGAAACGATGGTTATCTAAAAAAGGAAGGAATTAAAATGTGCAGTAGCAAGTGTTCCAATGTGCATATTTTAATGACGTGTCACGTTATAAATGGTGACACGTGTCAGACTTTCAGGTATAACACATTATCAAAATGTATAAATTGGAACACTTATGAAGGTTGGTTGCTATTGCATATATTTTAATTAGTTCATGTAGCAAAACGAGAAAATGGAAAAAGTTCGTTGATATTTAATTACTTGATCCCAAACAGAAATTGCAACTTGAAATTCGATTAAAAATATAACTTGTAATATGACTTGTAGTATTTTTACATCGAGAAGAACAAAGAGCCCCTATAGCTCAGTGGTAGAGCGCCAGTCTTGTAAACTGGAGGTCTGTAGTTCGATCCTGCATGGGGGCAAATGAAATTTTGTATTTTGTATTTTTTTACTGTGAACTTCACATTAGTGATTGATGTATTTTGGCAAATGAAATCTTTCTTTCAGGAGTCCTATATTCATGACAAATAGAGCAAAAGCTAAGCAAGTATTACAGTGTCATGCACAATCTTTAAAATGCTATGGAGCCTAAACTTTGTTTCTGCATATCGTATCGAATGGTAGACAAATGATATTAGCTTTATAGTATGACTAATAGGCATTGCTTCTTTCTATAAACATAGTAATATAAACTTCAAACAAAATTCAACATGTGTTTTTCATGTATGATTGATCTTGATATAGGGAAAGAGCAATAAAACTTTCCTGATATTTGGGTGCCATTGGCAATATTTCAAATGTAGAAACATTTTTCTACTTTTTGATTCACCAAATGCTTAAAAAAAAGAAAAGACCAGCTGTGTGAAATTCAAGATTACAGTTTGGAACTAATGTATGTGTTCGTTGTTTATAGTGATGTAAGCTACTGAAACAAATTTGGGCCACTCGTTAGTGGAGACTTTGGTGCGAGCTCGCTGTACTCGACAATAGCGGTTGGTGGAAGACGGCCGGTGCAAATCTCATGAACTGTTGTGAACAATGGAAACATCTCTAACCATCCCTTGTGTTTCAAGACCTCATAAACCTCTTTGGCTGTCGAAACACCCTTCAAAACCAATGTGTAAAAGCATTTTCAGTGACTCATGTATTAGCTTATAAGATGTTCAGTTTGTGAGCATGCATAATTAATACAGTATATGCTGTGGTGAAAATGCTAAAAACAAAGGCCACCAACTATTGTAATAGATATATTTGGTCCATTTAACTATAAAAACTGCCAAAATGGTGAAAATGTGAAATGACCAAGATATGCACCACCCCTCCCCTACTTTAATCACTAAGAAACATAAATCATGGGTATTTTCATCTTTATCAAGATTTTTGGTATAAACCAACCCAATTGAAAGTTAGGAAGCGTTTTCAAAAACTTANAAAAAATCAAAAGGGCAGCTTTATTTATATAATTTTGAGATTATTAAAAGTTTAGGCATTAACCTTTGTATTATTTCCCATGTCTAATCCATCCACGAAACCTGAACAGAATTAATCAAACCCATTAAAACCACTAATATGTTATCATAATCGAGATTGAAAATTATACCAATATTAAAGAAGAAACGAACCTGCTGCTATGGCAACAACATTTTTCAATGTCCCGCATAATTCAACTCCCTCCACATCTTGACACTGTATTTGCACAAATCCGATAGGTTTCTTTTTGTAAGTTTCATATACCCAAAAAAAAGTATAAAGGGTGTTTGAATATGCATTTTGAAAGTGATTTATCTGATTATTGCAAACTTCAGTTTTTCTATTATTTGATAGCCTACTTCTGTTTCGAATTACCTGATTATGATAATACCAACTCCAATAAAACAAAAAGTATCCAATGGCCATTTTTTACTACAGCTGATTATCAAATTTGGATTATCTGATATCTGCTAACTTAAAATCCACATTCATATCCAGACCCCAACCCCCCTAAACAACCCAATAATCAATTGGTAGCACTCACTGCTGAGACCATAAAGTAAGGAGTGCTGAATAATTGCACCCACGTCTCTGCAATCTCTCTGTTTCCTCTGTACCCTACCGTTGCTTCGCTAAATTTCTCCACTGCAATCTGCTTAGATATCATTAGGTATGCTTTCTCATGTAGTCATGTTGAACTTTGGTTTTTCTTTTCTTAAGAGGTTAATAAAAAAATCACCTCATTAGCGATGTTAGCACCCATAAGAACACAACAATTAACACCTAACTGTTGTGAAATCAAAGTGGAGATCATACAAGGACCTTCCTTCTTGACCTCCATTCCTTTGATCAAAGAAATGGCTTGAGCATCACTCCTAGTCTTTCCAATTAATCTCTTGCATATACCCTCCATGAACTGATGTGGGGTCACAAACACCAACATGTTTGCATCCCTCACTGCAATATATTAGATTTATCACATAATTATGTACAAACAAAAAAATCTAATTCTTTAACTCAATAGCGAGTGGGGCATCCAGGAATCCAAGACAAGTTATATACCATGATGACAAGAATAAAAACCATGTTTATATGACTAGTAAAATGGGTAAACAGATGACGTTTTCCTTGTTCAGGTTACCTGGGGAGGGCGAGTTATTGATTTAGATGGACGCGGCCTAACCGAGGTATCCCATGACTGTTTCCGACCGTTTCCTTGGCCAACCCCAAAGGCGTACCTTGTAAGATTCTAGACCTCTTGTGAGAATTTTAGGTGCCTTTGCCATTTGGTGGTGGTTGTTTAAAGTACTACAAAAGAATATTTTAAAACAAGAATCTAATACAGGGTTGACATTATGGTACCCAAAAAAAAATCTATATTTATGTTATGAAGGGGGTGTTAACAACAACATGCTTTTTTCAAAACTATGTTTTAAAAAAGACTGCGTTTTCATAAAGCAAGTCACAACCTGCTTTTTTCAAAACTGCCTTTCGTAAAATGTTTGCCAAACAAGTTTTGCAGATTATTTACATCTTGCAAACACAATAATTACATAATCTCCTCCGAAATGCAATCCCAAACATCCTCTTAGAAGTTCAAGGTATGCACGCAGCATGCGCACACCAAGCTAGAGCATAGGTCTACTCCTGTATTTAAATATGTATTTCTAAACAGAAATCCAATGTAAAGTACGGACTACCATATCCTAAAAAACTTTCGGTATTATAAACCATAACTTCAATGAAATTCATGATTCACTCAACCTGAAATTTTCTTATTTAGAACAAACTATGCAAGCATTTTAGAAAATTTTGTTTTGATCATGCACTACAACAACCCAATAACTAATCTTTCCTAGGCTACATAATGGATTTCAAGGTTCATTTTTTTTTACGAAACAACGAATATAACAACGATCATGATCGATATACGATAATACCTGCATTTTCAAGATCTGGGTCAGCAACAACGTTACTTCCAAGCTTAATCCCAGGCAAATACTTCACATTTTCCTACAAAACCAAAAAAAAAAACCAAAATCAAATTCTCCACAAAAAAAGTTGAAAAAATTTACAAATCTTGAAAACTGTAAAAAGTAAAATAATTATTACATTGGTACGATTAATAACATCAGTAAGTTTTTCACCACTTGGCAAAATCTCCTCAAACACCCACATCTTCACTTCATCTAAAAAACCAAGAAAAAAACACAAACATTGGTTTTCACGAAAACATCCAAAAATTCATAAAAAACCAAATCTTTATACGAAAAACAAAACACAAACCATAAAAAGAAGGTAACTTGATAGTATTGGAAGCAATAAGCTTTGAAGCAACACTACCCCAATTGCCACTGCCAATTATTGTAACCTTAAATTTAGGTGAATCATTGTTTTGTACAATGTTGTTGGTGTTAAGAGGAGACATTATGGTGATATGAAATGAAATGAGGAAATGTGAAGATAGATAAAATGGAAAGAAGGAAGGAAGGAAGGAATGGTGTGTTTATTTGTGGGGTTTGTTTGGGCGGAGAAGACAGAATTTAAGACACACACGTAAATAATGGTCGTCGGCAGTTTCGATGTTTTTGGAGGTGTCTACAATGTTGTAATTTTGGGGCGATGTCTTCAATAACCGAGCTTATTGGAACTTTTGAATCAAATTTTTTAATCATTTGTATATTTATGTCTACAGTTAAAGGGGAGGTGATTTGCACACTTGATTGAGACACTCAAAAATATTATATCTTTGACGCTTTATATCTTTACAAGCGGCTCATGAGTAAACAATGATTTCAAGGATATTTATATATAGTATATTTTGCTTTTTTCTATGTATATTTTTGTTTTTTTTTATTTTTATTTATTTTTTATTATTGTGATTTTTTGTTTTTATTCTTTAATTTTTGATTTATTTTATATTTATTTTTATTTATTTTATTATTTTACTATTTGTGTATGTTTTTTTTTTTTGTTTTATTTTTTTTATTATTGTAGTTGCTGTTTTAGTTGTTATATTTTTGTATATATTTGTTATGTTATTGAGAATTTTTTTATTGTTTATGTAATCTTTTTTTTAATGTTATTTATCATTTGTTTTTTTTTTTTATTTATTTTTGTTATTTATAGTTATTTTTTTTTTAATCTTTAGTTTCTTTTTTGTATATATTTTTTGGTTTTATTTTATTTTTTTTTTATTTATAATTAGTTTTTTTATTATGTGTTCAATTCTATCAAGTTATTTCTTTTTTGTGGAGCTGTCTGCCAGGTGTTCTAAATGTAATTTTTGTTGTTAGTTATGTTTAGCGATATATGGTTTTTTCAGGCTTAAGTTTGTTTGGGGCGATAAAGTTGTTTTTTTTTTTTTTTTGGTGGTTTGTTTGTTTTTTTTTTTTTTTTTTTTTTTTTTCAGTAATTTTAAGTATCACGTAATATTTAAATCACAAATCTATCTCACATGTTTTAAACAACAATCATTTGATTGGAAAGTTTCTCACACAACAAGGGGTACTATTAAGACACAAGCCCTGTGGTATTTGAGACGAACAGTTATTAATGTCAAAAAAATTTACATGTACAAAAAGCTCATAAAAATAAAATGAATAGTGACAAATAAAATCATTTTATTTAATCATCTCTTTTTCTTTTAATTTTTTATTTGGTTAAATTGCAAAAGATGTACTTGTGGTATTTTGATGTTGCACCGTACGCCTCTCAAACTTTAGTTACAAAAAATGTCATTGTTGTTTACACTTTTCACACAATTTATGTCCATTTCGCTAACAACCGTTAAAAGATCTCGTTAGTCATTGTTCCACGTAGAGGTATTTTAGTCATTTCATGTTTCCCTCCTTTTATCCCACCCAATTCGCTTGGTTACATTCCCAAAAAAACCCTTTATTTGATTTACAAATACACTGTACCATTTCATTTTACATCCTCAAGGTTTGCAAATCAACTAGTAAATTCATAAAATTGAACATGGTTCTACCTCCTTAATGGCATATTCGGGCGCACAGTGACATGATTCATAATATTGAGCAGTTTTATGGTAAGATTTGTGTCCTCCGGATTTTTATTAAATTTTTTGTTCGAGTGATATTGTTTGTTTTCTGATTTTGGGTATTTTCATTATTTTTATTTTCATCCTATATTCGCATAAAAACCTCTTCACTCTGAAAATCCACCACACCGGTGAGTTTTTTAATCCACCATACAGAGTATACAAGTTTGTTGTGGTAAATTATGTAGACCTAATTGATTATGAATTGTTCTCCGTTTATGAGTTGGGGTAAAATGTTGGGTGAACTCGGTTTTGGTGATAATAGGATTGTGTTTACCCATTTTAGGATACATGGTCAGTCTTTAGATGATGGTTTGGTACCTTTATTGCCAGATGAAGATGTGTTGACCTTGTTGAAATATATGCCTAAGTTTAAGGAAATAAATGTGTATGTAGAACCTGATGTATCCCTAGTAGAAAAACACATGCTGGAGGTTAGGAGTACTCAGTTTAAGGGTGTAGTGATTGAGGAAATTGTTGAAGAGAATGTAGTTAGTGGATGTGTTAAAAAAGAAAAGTTGTTGTTGTTAGAGGGGAATGGTTCAAATGTCATTGGAAAGGTGGATAATCCAAAAGTGCCAACTCAAGTTTCAACCAGTAATGTTAGTCCATTGCTTGAAAGTGATAATGCTGAGAATGTAGGGTTCCTACATTGTGAAAATGAGGTACTACGATCCTCATCCAATGCATTCAGTTTCATAAATCTCATGAAAGAGAATGATCATGAGCATATGGGTGGTTTTATGCCTAATTCAAGCATTAATGGTAAACAAGTTGAGACATTTATGGAGGACTACTTGTTCCAACAAGATAGTGCTATGGATTGGCAGCATGATCCTTACCATGGATTAGATGAAGAACAAGACATCACAAAGATGATCTTGAGCTAAATCCCGGAAATGAGGATTTGGTTTTCCACACTACTGAACAATAGATTAATGAAGAGGTTGTAGATAAGGAAGAACCTGTGGGTGATGAAGATGTGGTAGAAACTAATGTGGGTGAAGGTAGATTTTTAGCCTGATGACAATGTGATACTAGAAACAGAGCCAGAAGTGGACATGAGTGGCTTCCACTTTGAGGTGGATGCAAACCTTGAATAAAGTAGGACGGAAGCTGATAAAATTTGGCTTGAGTCTGGTATTGGTGTAATTGACCTTAATGAGCTAAAAAAAAAATGGGACAGAAACCTCCAACCGAATCGGTTACGGGTTGTGACCGATCGGTTGGATTGGTTTGGGTGGTCCAGCCGATCGGTTGGATGTTTCTGGTTAGTTTTGGGGTTTTTTTTTCACAAACATTTTCGAACATATTTAGGAAGCAAACTTTTTAATGAGCATTTTAAAAACACATGAAACCAAAACTCCGGCAACCTGCGCCAATAATTTGTTGCGGCGGTGCCGGAATTATGATCAAGCAAGCAAACAATATATCAATCAAAAAGACAATCAAACAAACACAAGAATACAAACACAAGTCCCCGGCAACGGCGCCAAAAACTTGGTGTTGGTTTTTAAGTTAAGTGCAAGTTGTAAATTTATAAACACTATTATCCGTTAAAATTCTTTTAGCACATACGAGCAAGTATACTCGTTGATGTAGTAAAGGTGGGTAAGTCGAGATCGTCCCAAGAGACTTGGTTGCACTCAAGTGTTGTTTGTTTCTTTAAGCAAGTAAAACAAGTTGGTGGTTATGTTATCACGATCAAACCACAATATAAATTAATCTAAACAATAACGAGACAAGTTCTAATAATAACCAAATATGATGAGAATTTCAATGATAAGAAACATGTGGATATAGCAACCACACTCTAGATAAACTATTCACCAATGTAAGTGAACAATTCCCAACTAAACATATATTATTCAACCGAACATAAGTCTTTAACAAACATGGTAATCATAAGATCATGAAATATAAAAGTAACAAAGTTTACCCAAAGTATGAATTACATAGGCAAGGTAGTGACAATTCTTCCTTTAGGGTGGAGGCTAGAAATGCACTTGGTGAAGATTCGTCTTTTAGGGTGAAGGCTTGATATTCACCATGGTAAGTTGCAAAATTTTTTCTTTTAAGGTGGAGGCTGGAATTGTACCTTAATTTTGGTGGAATTCGTCCTTGAGGGTGGAGGCTCGATTTGCCACCGGTAACAATCTTCCTTTAAGGTGGAGGCTGGAATTGTACTTAAATTTTTGGTGGAAATTCGCCCTTGAGGTGGAGGGCCCGATTCGCAGCTTGGGAAGTATTCGTCCTTTAGGGTGGAGGCTTGATATCACCATGGTAATTGGCAGACAATTTTCTCTTTAAGGTGGAGCTGGAATCGCGCCCTTTGTTTTGGTTGCCAAATCTTCCTTTAAGGTGGAGGCTAGAAGTGCACCGTAACAATTCTTCCTTTAAGGTGAGAGCGGAATTGTACCTTAATTTGTGGGATTCATCCTTTGGGGGTGGGAGCGCGTTTGCACACCTAGACCGAAGCCAAAGTGTCTTATTTATAGTAGAAATCAAGCTTAGCCTCCAAGCAGTTTCTTGGGCACAAAGTGTCATAAAATGTTGTGCAGTAAATGGAGTTATTATGGAGACATGATCGGCTTGGGGCTTAATAGACCACTTAAATAAGCATTAAAAATGACTTGGGGAGGTCAGCAATCATCCAGCCGAATCGGTGGCTCCAACCCGATCGGCCTGGAAGATGACCAAAAGCC
>LBNU01012170.1:51315-62802 GCA_014162995.1 Artemisia annua
CATATATATATATATATATATATATATATATATATATATATATATATATATATATATCTATATTATATATAACAGGAGGCGTTACACGTGTAATGCCACCTCATTGCCCAGTCATTGCCATGTAATTCAATATTAGCCATGTCATCACATTTATATATATTCTTTTTACTTTTTTTTAAAAAAAATTTCGCCAGAATTTCAAAAATGGAGCTAGGGAGATTCGAACATGGGAATATGGGATGTTCTCCAACCATAAACAAACATCTCAACCATTGAACCAATCCAACTTTTGTGATTTAGTTTCCAAGTAAAAATTGATAAAGGTAATTAGAAGAAAAAAAATATAGGAGAATCCCTACAAGTTAGCTAACTTTAATCAAACATATACGTAAAAAAAAATGCAGCCGATCATAATATAACATATACGTAAAAAAAATGCAGCCGATCATAATATATTTTTCTCAAAAACCCTAATATCCTTTTTCTTCACTCACAATCTCATATGATTTTTAATGTGTTTTTATGCAGGTTGTAATTTAACAAAGGAATTCGCTTATGCAAAGGAGATTTTTTTTTTATTATTGAATCACATCCATGATAGTAAGAACACAATTAATATGTCAAACAACTTTCTCTCTTTTTCTGGAAACCCTAATATGTTCATGTATCATATTCAATTTGATTTATGCTACAGATTGTATTATTTTTTAAAGACATCATGCAGATAAAGCAAAAAAGTTATGCAGGAGCATGTAACATGACACAGGTGAATACTAAATAACATGTTTTTATATGTATGTCATTGAGTTGAATGTATTGGGGAATTATAAATTTGCACCTTCACCAAAGATAAATAGAAGATAAATTATCATCAGGTAAATATTATTTGTGTTTTTATATACTAATACAAAGTTAAAATTTGTGTAAAGAATTAATTGTTTTATTGTATGATGTTGCTGTTAAGGTGTTGACACCCAAGACCTTCATATAATCAAATGAGGGAAATTCTGAGAGAGGTATAACCCTAATCTTTAAACAAGTTCATTTAATTACATTTTATTTTGTTTTGTGTGTTTTTGACAGATTAATCAAGACCACAAATTAATCAAGAGCATATATTGATTTGGCTTTTGAAAGTGGTTGTCTAATATGGAGTATTTGATTGGTTTGTGTTTTTTATTAATTATAATTTGTTGTTCTTTTATTGTGTAATCAACCAAATTCAATTTCACGTATTTGCAGCTTCATCATCATCATCCTCATATAACTAGGTTTGTAATTTTTTTATCTACCTTACTCATGACATATTGCGAAGCTCCTAATATATGTTTGTGACCACTTTTTTTAAGCAAGTGTGTTAGTTTAATTACGTAATCAACACAGGTACATAGTGATCAACGTTGGAAGATTTGCCATTGAGTATCTATTCAAGTTCATGGATTACACGATTTTTGGGATTGCTTATAAGGTACACCCTTTGCATAATATTATTTTTTTCATTATATCAGCATTGAAATATTCATAGTGATCAACTTTTAAATTTTGATATATGTTTTCACTTTTAATTAATTGAATCAAAGAATCGTGTTTTACTTTATAGGGTTAATAATGGTAAAACCACTAAAATTTCATGTTTTTGCAGTCTAACCAATGATATTTTTGTTATTACTGAATAACAATAAAAAATGATACAATAAACAAACTATTTATAGTAAATTTCCTATAACTAACAAATATACTATATAGTTACCTTGAAGAGGTTGAACACAACTAAAAAATTAGGCATGACCAAACATTGGGGGACATCATCAAGTGACATGGTTATTCTGGATTCTTTCAAACGGCTTATATTGTAAGAAAACGATAAATCTGTCGTTTTTAATATTGAACAGGTTTTATGAGTTGTGTGTGACAAATTTCTATAACAGGTTCCGATATGTTCCTCCGTCTGGTCATGCCCTCCAGATGAAGTTATGAGCTTCTCAGCCTTTTCTATTCTCTCCTTTTGCCGCAATAACCATGTACTTCAGGTATTATTCATACCTAAATATAGACCCAAACATTCAAAATATTATGTCCTTCTTTACAATGTGTGCCTTTATATTATCATCTCTTTGGTGGCCCTCAATGGTTTACAGTCAGATCGCATTCACGGACTCATGTGAAAAAGGTATCCCATTATTTTTATTCCTGTGTGCATATTAATCAGATTATCTGTAACATGCTTACCTGAATAAAAGGTCAAAGAAGAACTGGAGAACAGAGGCTGCCAAATAAGAAAAGGTTGTGCTGTTCTTTCTATATCCAAACGCGATAGTAAGTATTAAATTAATCAAAAGATTAGCTAACGAGCATGAAGTCTTACTTACCATAGAGGAAGGGTCAATTGGTGGATTTGGATCACATCATTTTCTGAGCTTAAATGGTCTTTTAGACGGAAACCTCAAGGAAAATTGCATCCAAAACAATCTCAGAAAGGCATTTTTTAGGTAACTTAAACTAATTCCCATTGTGTGATTTCTTGCATTCTTGGTTGATGTTTCTGGTCAAGCTTATTTGTTGACATGTGCACTCACAAGTGAATCAATTGACAGGTCGTCCCTCCAAAAGAAATAGGAATAATCCTATAGCCGGTGCACAAGATACTGTTTCGTAGATGAGTGCGCCTACATCCACGCCTCGCAAAAGGACAGTCAAACAACCACGTCCGGACGGTAAGTTACCTTTATAAACATTTTTTTACCTATGCTACACCTTATTTTCAACATCCTTAATAAACTGGTGAAAGTTTTTCTGATGTAGGAGTATTTGATGCATCTTCATCTGCTGAAACGACAGGTCCACCGTCAGCCACCATGACGTCCCAGCCAACGAAAAGATGTAGATATAATATGGCTGTGGTACCCGAAATACCGGCTTAACTGTACATATTCTTTTTTGCATACCAGCGGATTTACTTCAATTTGTTTCTATACTTTTCATGCTACTCTTATTTAAAGTTTTATCATGATGGTGTTGCAGATTCGCTATCAATACATGGAAATAACTTTAATAACTATTTAGCCACTAGGTCAAGGGATATGCCGGTAACAGCCGAATGGGGAAGCTATCGGTGTACTCCAGTAGCGAGAACAGAGCTAGCAAGTTCCTATGAAACACCAGCAACTGATATTAGAAAGTGAGAAATTATGGAAGAAAACCAAAGTGAACAAAAAGAGGGCGCCAATGCTTCAGCCCATATGTATACCTGTGCTAATCTCGATACATAAAATGGTACGAATTTTATAACCCATATTGTTCTATATATTACTTGAATTTCTGTGGCCCTTTTTTGGTAACTCATGTTCCTTTTGAACGTCAGTTAACACCAGGTATAAACCATCAAATGTTATGGGGAATGTGAGTGTTTAATACCAGGTAGAAACCATAAAATTCCAAAGATTAAAATTGTCGAACTGTTATATTCACAAACAAACATGTGGACCCTGATGCTACGTATGTTTTCATCATGTTAGATCTTTTGAGTGAGGTTACTTCAGTTCATGATTGATTATTGGCTGTTTGAAGGTTGCGATAGCACTCAACCCTGTTACTGAGTTAATAACTCTTGCAAATATATTTCTAACATGTTTCATGTTTCATATTGGTAAGTTGTTTACATTCTACGATTATATCATTATTAATGCATTTGGGGCTTATTCTAAAAAACTCATTCCAGTTGATGTACTGCAAAATAAGTTACTAACTAAAAAGACTTTTAGGCTTAAACAAAGATCTTAATATGACGTTGAGTAAATTTCCTAAACTAAAGGCATTACATGTTAAATACAGTATACCATTACGGCTACTGATCACAGTAGGAAGGTAAGCATTATATTTTAGACTATCTATGTACTTGCTTAATATATAGGATTGTTTGGATGTTTATTTTACAAGTTGAGAATATTCAAACCCGCCCCGGAAAGAGTTTAGTTTAGAGTCTCGCTCTCTCTCTCTCTCTCTCTCTCTCTCTCTCTCTCTCTCTCTCTCTCTCTCTCTCTCTCTCTCCCTCTCTCTCTTTCTGGGGTAACGAGTTGAAGAGAGAGTGCTTATCACGTCACCAAGAGTTGACCCAAGTTTGCATGTTATTGGTGACACGACCTTCATATTCTCTGATGTTGCAGCAATTGTGTTCAAGAAATCTTTAACAGTCAGCTTTCTGAAACCAAAGGATTAGCAAACATGAACATAATATAGTAACTGAAAAAATCACCCTTGGCTCATACGCCTTCTAGATGAGTAGAGGTGACAAAATAACAGGTCGGGCAGGTTGCGTAATGGGTGGTTTTATAGTACGCGTAAAAAAAAAGGGACAGGTAGAGACGACCCCCGCAAGCACCAATTTCTTTAATTTGTTTAAAGTTTTATTGATAAAACCAATTTGTTATATATGGTTTAAATGCAATGTTATTACAGTGATATATAGATTTTACATAGATTTACTCATTAATATGAATACACTCTGAATGATTTATGACCCGTTTGACCAGTTCCACAAGTTAACACTTTAACTAATGTTATAAACTTCACCTATAGCCATCAGGGATATAGTACTACCCTAATTGAACCCATATTACCATAAACGAGTCAAAACTGCCACCCAAGAAAAATAATGAGGAAATTGTGACACTTGGGACTGTGATATGCATATACAGAATTACCTGAAGTTGGTGAAAAGCTTCTGCTTGAGTAACAAAAATCTGATATCTTTTATGCTCACATTACCCACAATCTTATTTGTAGGGCCTTCAACAACTTGGAGACCTCCGATTTGGTTATCTTTCATTTTCTTGAATGCCTCAAGAATCAGTTCATCGCTTTGACTACTAATAACCTGATCGAAACAAGAAAGTTTGAGGGTAAAAACTCAAGGTTCCAGAAATATAAAAGTAGTGTCAAAACATAAAACCAAAACTCTGACCTTATCTTTGGAAACGAATGGAAGTCCTAACTCAGTTATAGGACGGATAGATATGTTATCAAGCCAATCTCTTCCTTTGCATTGTTCAAGACCCTGAACAACTCCAGACCGAGTTAAAAAGTTTTTAATCAATGGGTTCCCGGGTTCTATGACAGGCACATTCCTGAATCTATATTTGGAAAGCAAAAGTAGAACGCTCAACATAGAACTATCTGTTGAGACTGGAATATAAGGTGCCCAGCGGTAACTTTTCACAATGGACACCTATAATAAACAACAGCGTTGTTTTTAATGAATATTGTAGTGCAATGTGTCAGCTTTTTACAGGTAAACAAACCTGGGTTGGAAAATGAGCAGGTTGGGTAATGGGTCAAACAAGCAGTGGAAACATCATAAGGTTTACCATGTGGAACGAAATGGAAAGGGATTTCGAGATACAGGACTACGCAAAAAAAGGGAAAGCCGGTCATCATAACCGTTAGTTCGTGTTGGGTAAAAAGATATGGAGGTAATTTCACAGCTTGCAATTTATAGCCTGACTCAACATCTTTCCACAAACTCATTATAAAAGCCTTTTTAAACACCACAGGTTTACAACTTTCGGGAACCCCAGCAATCCACTACTACCTAAATCCCGCCATTCCAGAGGCTCATCAAATTCTTAATATCTAAGTGAAATAGTAGATAACATATACTACATTATTTATAATTACAAAATGTAGATACTTTATTATTGTATGTTTAAAATCTAATTTCTGTCTTTTCAAGCGTTGGTACTTAAATTTGTTCTGAGATTATTTATGACTGAGTTTTTGTTGTTACCACTTTCTAATACCTTTTATTTCCAAAAGCTACTTCAACATCTGCACAGTTCCAAGAAGTTGAAGGGGAACTTGAGGAAAGATGATGAGCAAGGCTGGAAAGAGATCAACGTCATCAAGAACGTGTGCGATCTTGCAGGTGAAATAACTGATCTATCAAGCATTTTGGTATTATATTAAGTTTGCCACTGTTTATAATTACGGTTGACAAGCTGACAATCAAGTCAAAATCGTTTCGTGTTCAAACATTTGATATGTTAAAAAGCGGGTCAAAATGAGATGGGTCAGAAGTTATTAAATTCTTTTTTTAGTCTTTAGATAAAACAACCTAGGAGTTTATGTGTGTGATAAACAGCATTTGGAAGACTTCTAACTCATTTGATCCACTTAACGGAAACCACAAAATGACAATTATGTTATCAAACGAGGTTGGCATTTCACAATTGACCCACCACTAAGGCAGTAACACATGAATGACAGTTCATGAATAAATGGTTAGCACATATTAAGGAATGTTTGTCAGGTTATTAGTTTAGTGTCAAGGAAAAACCAACAAGAGGATCCTAGATAAGTAACCAAGTGAAGAATAATTATGTATTTTTGATGTATCACTTTTAGTAATCTATCATATTGCACGCCTTGATTACCATGATACGAAGTCCTAATTTTGAAAATCACTCTCATTTGTTATTATTAATTTTTCAGATAACTCATGGCAGTTCACATGGTCATTCAGGGCTAAGTAGTAGAGGAGGCATGAGTGTTTTTGGAAGCCCTGGGTTTAGTAGTGGTGCAAATGCAGTTGGTGGTTCAGTTCCGGGAATTCTTCCTACCTCTGCAGCAATCAGTAATTGAAATTCCATTTCTCGAGTTGGGGTGACGCAACCCCCGCACAAGCGACATGTAAGTGAATGTTCTGAAAATAATTTTAGTGGCAATATTTACTGCATTCCCATCTACTAAACATCTTTGATATAGGAAAAGTAAGAAAACATTTCTCAAATTGAATTCATGAGTAGTAAAACCAGAATTTCTTGGTATCACTTTCATTTTTTGTTGTCCCTTTTTCCCAAGTATTTATAAGGTTTGATAGTAAAAAATAGGATCCTTTAAAAGAAAAAAATAGGATCCATTTTGCACAAAAAAAAAAGAAAAAAAGAAAAAAAAAAGATCCATTTACTGAGTATATGACTAACAGGTCACTTAGGCATGTTCTTATAGAAAATAACTGGTGAGATATCAGAACCTATAGGATGATCCAGTTCAAACACCTCCCAAGTGGTTATTTGAAAGAAAAGTGGCTGCTTGATTCAAGTCACGCAATTGAGATGCAGCAACGTGGTGAGCCAAACCCAAGTGTCGAACTGGAATAAAAGATACTAGATGACTCAAGTGAGAAGACGAAGACTAAGCAAGATGGTGAGCCAAATCCAAGTGTAAAGCTGGAAGAAAAGAGAATGCCTGAATCAACTGAGATGATCAATGTGGAGCAAGATTATGAGCCAGACCAAAGAGAAAAACTCGAGGAAAAGAAATTGCCTAAATCAAGTGAGATGATCGATGTCGACCAAGATGGTAAGCCAAGCCCGAGTATAGAACTGCTTGAAAATAAAGTGGCTGGATCAAGCGACATATTCGAGGTAGAGCAAGATGGCGAGCAAATTCCAAGTGGAGAGTTGGAAGTAAAGAGACTGGCTGCTAACTCCGGAGAGATCGTTAGTGACTTGCATATTGCATTTTCTTATCTTAATCATTAAATGGGTTAAACATGTATGAGTAATAAAATTAGCGTAAAAGGTTAAATATCACATTGGTCTTTAAATTATATTTATTATCTAAATCTAAACTGGAACTAATGACCGTGCTAATGTGGTTCATCAATAATGCTTCAAGATGCTGCAAACATCTCTTCCAGCAACAGAGGTCCAACTCATTATATCATTATGGGCTGTAATTGGTAAAAATTTGGGTTTAAAGGCCACTCCCAAATATGTGGCTCAAAAGAAGGAATTTTTCAAAGCTCATTACAAGAAAACTGCAGCTATGAGTGCCGAGGTAGAGTTACTGGATCAAGAAAGAGCCTCATAAGTTGATCCTTCGAGTTCAGACGATCACACTAAAGAAAACTTGGAAAAAGATACCAGTCCTTTAAGATCAGAGTATCATATTGAGGAAGTTAAGGAAGATTACACATGCGGGATCGAAAGTAAGGACAATCATAATGGTAAATAAGAGCAAGTTGATATCTCAGTGACGGAGGGATCAGGAAAACATCATGAAGATGAATTAAGTAACAAACGATCTCGGTGTGGATCCAACTCCACATTTTCTATATTTCGGTTCCAGTAGCATTGATGGTGCATTGGTGCTGGACAAAGGTATGAATCATTACTATGGTTGCCGCACTTATATTTCATATAGTTTAAATATTGGAAAGAGACAAAATTCCGACTGATGAATGATAATCTTTCATTTATGAACATCTGTTGGATGAACATGGGTTTATGAATTGGTGAAGTTGGAGAACAACCTCTTCCGGCACAGAGCAAATTATACCGACCTCAGTAGTTCAATCACAAATGGGTATGCAATTGCCCTGCGTGGAACAAACAAAAAACATCAAGTTGTTGATTTTGAAAAATTGAAAATTGTTTCCACTAGAATTTTATAAAAGTATAGCTCATCTATATATTAATTTAATTATTTCTTGGTTTCTAACTTTCTGTAAATTATGTTTGAATATAAGTACCTTTACAAGATTCTTTATCATCAACATTATTATATAGACCGATTCTTGAATTCACATCATGTAAGCCCAGTTCAATAAAAAAATATGGTCATTTGTTATAAAACACTACGTATGTGATTAAGACTATGTATACTGAACCTAGACCAATACTTATTAGAGCATGTTATCAAAATGAGGGTGTTTTAACTATAGCTAAACATTACAAACTACTATTATAGTTATTGTATATATGTTGTTTTTATACCATTCTGCTGTTTACTTTATATCCTTGCGTCTTCTCTTGAGTCTAATCTAATAATACAGAGTTCCTTTGTAGATTGGGGATCTTGATCAAATACTAATAACCAGATAAAAGTTGTAGTAGTTCTTATTGTTTTAGATTTAGTACGAACTACTATTAGCTTAATATTTCTAATTGTATAAATCAGGTTTTGTTCGAATTTGATTTGAAACTTAGTTTTAACTACAAATATGAGGATTTTGATTTACTGGAATTAAAAGTTATCATTCCAACCCGAATCTGTTTTGACCCGCTACGTACACCAACCTGTTACCCAACCCAGCCTGTTACCCCAGAGTGAGAGAGAGAGAGAGAGAGAGAGAGAGAGAGAGAGAAAAGCAACCGCCAAAAGTGATACATTCATGAAACAAGGTAATGAAATGGCTGTAAATATTTTTATAGATATATAGTTAGCAATGGAGCTACATAGAGCCGAGTTGGGTCTGCGCATAGAGGGATCAGGTATCATGTCCACCATCAGTATGTGCTTTACGTCATATTCTCCCATCACGTGCATACGGAAGATGTTATAGAGTTTGAGTAGATGCTAACCTTGAACGATATTGGGATCATTAGTCACACAAATTCAAGGTATACCATATATGTATTGCAAAAATCTCCCTACACCAGTCATGCATATGTTTAAATTTTCAAGTGCAAATTTTATAATAAATTTTGTTATTAGGTTGTTGGAGTTGTCAGTATATTTGAGGTGCAAAGAAGTGCCATATCATAAGCTAAAAGACAAGTCCACAAGTGTAGAATTGACGTAAATCTACATCTTTCCTCTATTAAAAGTTTCCTCATACCTGATAACATCATAATGACATGATGACAATTCCGGTTTAGTGTACAATGTATCATGGAATTCAAGTAAATGTACATCTTTCCCCTCCACTTTAAATCCATTCTTGACCAACCTTCTTTCATTATAGAAAAATATTACGCCGATAATTATAAGATGCAGGGAGACTGGACTCCAAGACTTTTCCCTTAAGCATCAAACAAGCTCGCTTATTGGTGTGTAGTTATGTTCTTTTTTTATACCCATGTAACCCAGATCTTTTTACCTTTCTTTATGTTGTAGAAGGAAAAGAAAGAACCAAAGCAACTCCAGCATCCTGATAGTTCTCATGCACTTGCTCTTCCTCAAGTCTTCCCGAACAACATTAGTGGACGGACTGTCCACACGTAAGTTCAATTTATTTCTTTTTAGTAATTTTCACACGAATATGTAAGTCTTTTCTTTAGCCTGGCCCTACATGATGAACAGCTTTGTAGAGTGGTTGGTTTATCTTCGAACCTAATTTATGATTTTAGGACAAAAAAAAGACGACAATGTATCCCTTGATAACTTGAGAATAGTAAAGCATTCTTATATTTCCATCGTTTGTGAAAGTAATATATGCATGGTATCATTTTTATACCTGCCTTAGCACCAAGTCTGGGCTTTTTTCAACACATTATGCAGGCTTTTGTTACTCAATGCTACGTATGCAATAAAAAAATATCGGTTCCTAATATTTTAAATGAGGAGAACACCAACATCTACATGTTCAGGCTCATGTTACTACTTTAGCTTTTAGACTTTTAGCTATATGACAGAAGTAGCATATTATTTGTAGTACCTGATGTTTAAATGCCTTATGCCATAAGTTATACAAGTCAACAACATGATCACGGCAACCATAATGACAACAAGATAAGTAAATAAAGATAAACTTATCTTATAGGAGTAGTTTGGCAATGAAGAAATTTTTTCTGGAAAGCTATCAAAACTTTAATAAGTTTCACATGGTCCTGTCAAACAAATTTCAAAATTTCGATAAATAAAAAGGTAATCACAAAAATTTTTTTGTTCATAAATTTTTACAAATAAAAAAATTTCATATAATCAACTCTCACATAACAAATACACACCTATAAATCAATAAAACCAATCTTTTACTAACCAAACCAAACACAAATAATCAAAGCATAACCACCAAAAAAAGAATAAAAATAAAACTAACTTCCTTACAACATTAGCTAATATCCTTACAACATTAAAAATAAATATATACGTACATAATTAAATGAAAACATAAAATTAAAAATCCATCAATAACAATTACCAATAATAAAAAAATAAATAAATAACTATAAAAGATCACATATATACAAACATGATTATATTAAAATGTACCACTAAAAACAATAAAAAAAAATACAACTAACAACTGCATGAACAAATTTATATAAATAACTATAAAAGAACACTAACATACAAACATAAATAAATTAAAACATAAAATTATAAAGCATGCCCGCCCATCGGGCGGGCTTCGAAAACTAGTATATATATATACATATATATATATATATATATATATATATATATATATATATATATATATATATATATATATATATATATATATATATATATATATATATATATATATATATATATATATATATATATATATATATATATATATATATATATATATATATATATATATATATATATATATATATATATATATATATATATATATATATATATATATATATATATATAATATATATATATACATATATATATATATACATATATATATATACATATATATATATATATATATATATATATATATATATATATATATATATATATATATATATATATATATAT
>LBNU01012171.1:2540-23828 GCA_014162995.1 Artemisia annua
TTTTGCATGTTTCTCACCCCAAGGTTTATAAAACAGTACTTATAAGAAAATGGGGCTATAAACTCACCTTAAAAGATAGCAATCCGCTAATCGATAAGTAAATAGCGCAACCGCTCCGACACGCGACCTAGGTAAGTATGGTATGTCTTAGTACAATGTTCATGTGTTAAGTGTTTGACTCTTTTGAAAATGTTTTTATGTTATGTGTTACCATGTGCTCGTGTATTTCTTGCTTGTTGTGTGGTACGTACGTTTCAAAAGCAATTTATTAGAAAAGTTCGTGATGATGGCTCGTGGTGATAGTGAATGGTGTGAAAGTGTATAACGGAACATCCGCATATCTTATTCATCGTCTTAGTACATAGTAATATATATATATATATATATATATATATATATATATATATATATATATATATATTAAATAGAATAATAGTAGAAATTAAGTATTTAATTAATTTAGTTTATAATTAATTAAATATGCGTGAGAAATCTTTATAAAAATTATATTTGTGAGGAAATATTATATTATAAATATCTTTTATTATTTATAATATAATTAAATATTAAGCACTTAAAATAAATACATTTGTATTTAGAGAATTATATAAAGGTAAGTATTCTTGTAAAATACTCTAAGTGTTGTAATTTTTAGAAATTTGGGGATGACCCGTTCGTTTGTTAAACGTTTCCATTTTTCCTCAAATGTTGCAATTTCTCAAATAATTTACTAGTCGCTTTATTCGTAAAATTTTGTACGTAATAACTATATTATTCGTTACTTATAAGTTATCGTTTTAATCCGTTCTACGTTATAAAATAATCACCGTAAGTCCAAATATATGTAAAAACTCGTTTTCATCATCCAAAATATTTATTGGGCTTGAATTTCACTATTGGTCCCGTTAACCCAATATTAGCCCAAAACCATATAATACGGTTTTAGTTACGTTTAATATATCGTTATATATCGAAATTAATTTCTACACGCCCGATAATAATTTTTGGTCAAAAAGTCAAAGTTGGAAAACTTCCCATGGGCTTGGCCCACTATTCACCGAACACCCCTTTTGGGCTCATTGGGCCAATTGGCCCAATAACCAATTTTAGTTATTATATTTTATATAACTTTTATAATTAAACATAATTAACACTTTTAATTATGTTTAATCCTCAAAACATAAAGTTTGGTCAATATTATTTTTATCCAACTAAAAATAATATATAATTCGACTTAATAAAATAAATTTCACCAAAAATTGTATTTTTAACTAATTATTTATAATTAGTTACGGTTAATTCGATATATAATTAATTATATTGTTACAAGCAAAACTTCCACCAATTCACCACTTGAGCCAAAATTTTATGTTTTTCAAAACCCCAATAATTTCTTAATTTTTATTTGGGCTGAATTATATATATACACATATAAGTGTATATACCGTCTTAAATTCGCGTAATTAGTGTAAATCACATTTGTACCATCAAATTAATACCACAAGTAACAAGATTTACCACACAAGCAAGAAATATACCTATAAACTAGTAGCATTTAATGTGGTTCAATTTACATGCATGCAAGACATATATATGTAAAGTTGTCAACTTAACAAAATATATATATTTAGCACTTGGTAACACTTTAGATCATCATAAGAACATGTAATAAAAAAGATTTGAAAAGTTTGATGATCCTTACAATGAGTTGGTGTTTGTACGTGGCTAGGAGAGCAAGAGGAGACCCAAAAACACTTCCAATTTTACCCAAAATCATCTTATGTATAACCCAAAACACTTGTAAATGCAACCCAATTAATCTTGATCTTCAAATTTTTAAGAGAATTTTGTGTGTGTGTGTGTTTGTGCTCGGCCAAGATGAAGAAGAAAAAGATGAGATGAGGTTATGACTTCAAATGACTAGTTAAAGGACTACTTTGGACAATAGATTTGGATATATGCATGTATCTTGGATTGTAGGGTATTTCTTGGATATTAGGGTTAATCCCATGTGATATAAGTTGGGTGGAGGATGACTAGACCATGACTATGGCCGGCCAAGGGGGATCCAAGGAGGGGGGATGGGTAATTTTTACTCCTCGTTGGTATATCGTGTGTCGGTTTAGGCTTAAATGCAACCGTTACGTCCCGGTTTGACGTTTTTGGACACGAATACGTAAAATAAAGTTTTTAGCCATGATTTTGTCAGAAAAGTGATAAAATGAGTTTACTGACTCAAAAATATATTTACTTGGCCTTTACCAAAATTACTGTGGTGTCGGTTCGCTTGCGGCGTTGTTTTTCAGAAAATGTGAGAAAGCTCTCAGTAAATTACGAAACTTGTCAGTAACTATCCGAAATGGATTAATTTGTGTTTACTGACAAAAATAAACTTTTTTAGTATTGACTGTAAGCTACAGTGTGCAGGACAGCTCCCGAAAACATGCAGAAATGTGCAGAAACATGCAGAAGTGTGCTAAAATGCATATAACGTTCAAAGTAAGTATAATAAATAGAAATTTATTATAAAATTAATTTATGAAAAATACCATTTGTCACAGTCTCCCCTCCTTAGGGGAAATCCGTCCCAGATTTCAGTTCAAGCCATTCGATGAGTTCGAAAAGAGATGTGGATATTTACGCTTGATCTTGTCCTCTCGCTCCCAAGTGAACACGGGGCCTCTGCGAGAGTTCCAGTGGACTTTCACGATGGGGATACGACTCTGCTTCAGTAGTTTAACTTCCCGGTCCATAATCTCAATAGGTTCCTCGACGAAATTCAACCTTTCGTCGACTTGGATCTCTTCCAAAGGAATAGCAGAATTATCGTCAAATAAGCACTTTTTCAGGTTAAAAACGTGAAAACGTCATGCACCGCGCTGAGTTCGGAAGGTAATGCGAGTCGATAGGCTACCGGCCCGACTCTGGCATGAATCTCGAAAGGTCCAATATAACGAGGGTTCAGCTTCCCACGTTTACCAAATCTGATTACTTATATATATATATATATATATACACATAGAATCCGGATCGGTTGAGAAGGTTTTGAGATTGAGAAGGTTGAGAAGAGATCTTGACCCTTTATTTCATCAAACCTTGTAAGGGTAAGATTGGCAATTTATATTTTCTATTAAAATGATTTTTTGATTCATTTAATATATTAATAGCATGATTATAGGAAAGTCCCTGCAAATCTTCTTTTCAACTGCCTGGAGATTAGAACGTATCAACATAAAAATCTCCATTATAACGTCCATTTCAGAAAATCACGGATCACAAAAACAACCTCCATACGTGTTCTTCTTCAAAATAATCTATCCTTAACATACTAAAATTGTTAACATGTCCGACGTTCAATCTGAGAATGATGCAACAATTATGATAACCGATGATATTGAGGCGAACGAAAATGTTTCCTGTAAGTTTTTGGTTACTTTTTTATTTCTTATTGTAGTTTTTCATTCATATGATGCTTTATTTTTTAGTACAACAAATGAATCATAAAAACCCTAAGCGTATAAGTGTTTGAATCATCAAAGACGTGAATAAAAAACTTGCGCATACGTAGGTCTGTGATAATGTAATCTTTATTTGTGAATCAAAGATATCAGTTTATTAATCCATGAGTTATCTATCACAACATGTTTGCATGGCCAACAAGTATTTTTTAACCTGATGTAACTGATTCACAAACAAGTATTTTTTTAATTTATATTTGTGAATCAAAGAATCACGTTAATTATATACTTGTTTGTGAATTAGTTATATACTAAACACTCGTTTGTGAATCAATTATATGCCCATTTTGTGAATCAATGATCAATGATCAGTTTATTGGTCCATGAGTTCTATATGAATCTTTGTTTAATAGAGACCTGATGTATTTATGATTACTTGTTTGTGAATCAATTATCAGTTATATCTTGTGCCATTAAAAATAAAGAATCAAGCATCAGTTATATCTTTTGTTTTTGAATCATATTGTATGAAAGTTGCATGACCAGATGTTTAAACGAACTTGAAACTTGAATCACACAAGATAATTCAGTTTCCACTTACATGATTGTCTTTGATGTTCGTTACAATTGTTCGATAATTTAGTTTTTTATATTATGCATCATTAACTTGAATCATATTTAACAGATATTGAAAGCGTTCCCGAGCCTCAATCAATTGGCAATGTGCGTGTTACTCCAAGAGGATCTAGATATTGGACGCCAATTGTTCCTGATAATGAAAAGCCGGTGGAAAAGATGTTGTTTGATTCATTGGATCAAGCTTTTGAATTCTACAGCAACTATGCCAGAAAAAGTGGATTTGAACCTCGTAAGTCATCAGAAAATAAAGGTAAGCACGGAGTGATTACACGAAAATATTTCTTGTGTAGTAAGGAAGGCCAAAACCCAAAGACACATGCTAATACTTTGATAGAACCAACTGAAAAACGTGTAACCACATCAAAACGCACCGGTTGTGAAGCCCGCATTATTTTAAAATTGATTCGTAGAAAGAAGAAGTATGAAGTTGTTGAATTTAATGAAGAGCATAACCACAGTATGGTTCATAAGGATGATTCACATTTTCTCAATTCTCAAAGGCAACTTAATTTTTGTCAAAAACAAACTTTAATGGACGTAGGGAACTTAAATATGGGTCCGCGTAAAGGGTTCAAGTTTTTGAAACAGGCCCGCGGTAGCTTTGACAAAGTTGGTGCCACTGAAACTGATTCTAAAAATTATAAAAGGGACATAGACTTATTTATCGGGGAGGGGGATGCCCATATGGCGATTGAGAAGTTGGAGAAAAAAAAAGAGTTGTTGCCAGACTTTACATTTGATTTTATGCAAGGAGAGGATAAAAAGTTGAGTGGGTTATTTTGGGCTGACGAGACTGCAAAACGTAATTACATTGCGTTTGGAGATATTGTGGGATTTGATGCTACTTTTCGCACCAACAAGTAAGACATTTGTTCCCAATCATTTTATGCTTCATAAAATTAATTTCCTTGTTGTAGTCGACTTATAAGTATCATATGTTTGATTTGGTACAGGTATTTTATGATCTTTGTTCCGTTTACTGGAATCGATAACCATAAACGATGTGTAACATTTGGTGCCGGTTTGCTATGTAATGAAACTGTAGAATCATATGAGTGGCTGCTTAAATGTTTTAAGAAAACAATGTCCCACGAGCCTAAATTATTGGTAACCGACCAAGATCCATCAATTAAAATAGCAATTCCAAAAGTTTTCAAAACCGCAAAGCAACGGTTGTGTATGTGGCATATTACAGAGAAGTTTGGAGACAAGGTCTGATTCACATTATATTCGTATGATTCAAAAATACTTTCACCCTTACTCTCTTTTGTTTTTTGATTCATGTTACAGTTCGGTTCAACATTAATGAATTCCGAGTTTTTACAACGTATCAATGGTATTGTTTGGAGCAAAACATTGACGCCGGAGCAGTTTGAGCTTAAGTGGGCTTCACTTATGAATGAGTATGGCCAGCAAGAACACAAATGGCTATCTGATATGTACGATATCCGTGACAAATGGATACCTGCTTATTTTCGCGACTTACCATTGGCTGCACTTATGCAAACGACATCTCGTTGTGAAGGAGAAAATTATTTCTTTGGGCTTTTGACGAACACTGATTTATATCTTGTTGAGTTCATAAACCACTTTGATACTGCTATGGACGCCCAAAGAAACATCCAAAGGAACAATGATCATGATTCACGTTACAAGGTACCTCAACTCAGAACAAGTTTTCTTTTCGAGAAAGAAGCGGCTGAAATCTTTACAGCTGCAGCTTTTAAGGTTATTCAGGCCCAAATTTTGAAATCAATGCTATTTTGCTTGGCGTATAATGTGATTGAAATTGAAGGGGGTAAGCGATACTTTATTAGGGATGTCGATGACGATGTCAAGTTTCAAGGTCAATTTCAGGTAATGTTTTACAATTCTTACTGTTTTTCAAGATTCAATTATTATGCATTTACTGTTTTAGGATTCTTTGTTAGGGATGACTATGTCAAGATTCAATTATTATGCATTTAATGTTTTAGAATTCTTACTGTTTTTCAGGTTGATTTTCTTAAGTCAGAGGTTATTCTTACGTGCAGTTGTAAGCTTTTTGACTTGGAGGGGTTTTTTGTCGCCATTGTTTCTATGTCCTACGTATGCGCAAGATTCAAGAGTATCCAAAACGATACATTCTAAGGCGCTGGACAAAGGACGTGGTTCCCCCTCCATCTTATGGGAGCAGTTTTAGCCGACATGACATTTCTGAAAACAAAGAAGAGATTCAAACACTTATACGCGAGTCAGTTTTTTTCCTTGAATCAGCTGTTGATCGTTTGGTGAATGATCCTTCTAAGCTAGCACTCTTTCGAGATAAGCAAAAAGATCTTATGGAACAAGTATTTATTGATATGCCATATCAACCTCCAATGAAGAATAAGGAAGTTATAGCGACAATACTTGGTGTAACACAACCACAACCTGAGGAAAGAGTGGTAGATAATCCAAATATGTGCGGTAATAAAGGTGGAATACGAGGTAAGAAAAGGTTGATCAGTTTAAAAGACCAGGCAGTTGCCAAATCTCAAAAAACAAATGGGAGGCGATGCGGCTACTGTGAAGAATATGTGACAGACCATGATAGTCGTAATTGTCCGAAGAAGAAGGAAGATCAACTGAAGGAACTTGAAGCACAAAAGAAAAAGGCAAGAAAATGAGAAACGTGCGGCATTTGGTTCAACAGACTAAATTGTTATTTAAATTGTTTTTTTTATCAATTTTGTTTGTTATTATGAATCAGTAGCGTTATGACTATTTCTTAAGGTATTGATGTTTTTTTACACGTTGTATACATTAATAATTTGTTTTACAAGGTACTTTCTTTAGTGTTTATATCAAATTGGTGTAGCAAAGTGTTGTATCACAATAACGGTTATACAAGGGTACGGGTGAAAGTGTGATTAGAGTATCATAACTAGTTAAGTTGCCAAGTATGTGTCAACTCCTTGGGAGTGAAAGAGCTGATACTTCTGATCCAGGAACAAGACCTGATAAGAATTATGGTTTTGGGTTTGGCACTGTTGTTCATTTTAGCTGCAAAGATCAGCGGCCAAACTCCACTTTGAGATGGTTTTTGATGCTGCACTTTGGTTTAAAATCCAGCAAATAAACACCACTTTGAGTGGTTTTATTGCCAAACACCAATAATGGGTAAGATTTGGTAACGGGTCAAATTGTTTTATCACAATATCAATGCTATCCAATGTGTCAATCATATTATGTATCATAATGAATTGAGCTAGTATGGAATTGAGATGTATTTATGAATCATTGTGTATCATAAGAAATCGAGTCATATTAAAGTGCAACAATAAAAACTATCTAAAAGTGGCGTTTGGATGGTCATTTTTGAACCAAAGTGCAGCAACAAAACCATCTCTAAGTGGTGTTTGGCTGCTGATATTTGAACCAGAGTACAACAACACAAATCGTCTAAAATTGGTGCTTGGCTGCTGACTTTTGCAGCAACAATGAACCGCCGCAAAAACCATCTCAAAGTGGTGTTTGGCCGCTGATTTCGGTACCAAAGTGCAGCAAAAAAAACCATGTCAAAGTACAACACCAAAAACCATCTCAAAATGACCCAAAACGCAGCAGAAATTACCCAAAATGCAGTAGCAATAAAGCACTTTGGTTAAAAAAAACCTATAGAAAACAATCACAAATGTAAAACCAAACAATCCACATAAATACTCAATGATTCGTATCAGGAATGATTCAATATTTTAACACTGTTATAGTCAAACATGATCAAACAAAATTCCATAACTTTAATAACATCAAGTTCATTTATTCAATATTCTAGGCACCATCCATTTAAAAAAAAAAGAAAAAAAGAACCAACGAGACAATTACAAAAATCCAAAGAACTTGACTAAAAAAACATGGTTCATTGGTTAAATCAACAAATCATTCTACCCAAAAGTAGCCACTCGTGATTCTCCTAACACCAACCCACGTTGTTTCAAGATATTTTTATCTTCTTTTCCAAGTTTATCAAATACGTTGACTTTCCTCGTCAACGCTTCTTTGTGTTTGTTGATATCTGCTAGTAGAATTTTTGTGGCATATTTTCTTCTAAGCTCATTCAACTGCTCTTGTTGAGCAACCCCCTCTGGAGCTAAACCATCTTCCATTTTGTTCAAGCCTTTGTATATCTCCATATGCCTCATCAAGAATACCCCACAATCGATACAATTGTATCTAGTTTGCCAGCTAAACTCTAATCGAACGGGCTTAACTCTCCCAATGGCAACAGCTTTGTGATGATTTATTTTACTCAAGTATCCAGCAAACTTACTAATCTGTTCAATTATCAAGCATGCAAGTAAACAAATAAATCGTTTGATTCAGTTCTTCTTTTTTACGGTTCATATTTATTATCAACCAAACAATGTATACACGTACCAATTTCTCAGGCAATTCTTCGTATCCCGGACAAATTGCCAAGTTGTCAATAACATGAACCTCATCCTTCATCAAGTCGAACGTGATGTAGTAGAAGTGGCCGGATTGGACGATTGGGAAACAAACCTGTTAAATACAGGAGTGATTACATTACAACATATTATGAATCATTAAAATATTAAACATATATGTGCATGATTCCATACCAACTTGATGTTCTTCAATTTCTCATGGTTGTAAAGCTTCAAACAAGCCTTCAAGTTTGTGTTAAATAAATCACACTTACGAGCATCCGACATTTTTTTATCCATCATGACCTCACCCTATTAATTATACAAACAGCATGTTACCAATTCAATATGATAAAAAAATGATTAGTCATTTAATACTAATCCACCTATATTTAGAAATTTGAGTTAAAAAATGAACGAGTACAGCTACCATGATGTCAGAATGTACAAACACCCTCGAACATGCACCAGTAGAACGTCTTTTTTCCAAATCATTTTGAATTGCTACCCAAATATCAACCACACTAGCATGAATTTTTGAGCCAGGCATTAGGCTCTCCATGATACCCTTGTATCCAATTAATTGCCCATGTGCTTCAAATATTATTTCACTGTCAATATAGTCGAAAGCGTTACTATTATTGTTCCAAATATCATTAAAAAGAAATAAAACATATATTTATTAAAATACTTACTTTTCATCTTCGGTACATGCAAATAACCAATTCGAAACCTTTTTCTCATCTGACTGAAGTCGTCTTTTACAATCCACAATCCGATTTATGTAGGGTGATTTAAGTGAACCAGGTATCTTTACTTCCCTTTTCGCCCTTATTTTTTCAAAAACTATTTCATTCAATGATCGAGGCCCAATACTAATCTTAGAAATTCCATCACCTAATGGTGTTTTACCATCACCTTTATTATCAACTTTCCCAGGTTCTGCATTCTTATGTGATTCTAATGAGTTTTGAAATGGTTTAAACTTACTTGCGTCCAATTTTCTAACAACGTCCTGAACCATTTCGGGAGTGACTTCACCTCTTTTAGTTTTTGAATCACTATCATGCACACAAACATTACCATTGTTATCTTCATCTCCATCTTCTGGAAAATGGATGCTTATTGGTTGCAACCCTTTATACTTGCTCTCTGCTTCCTTCATTGACGCTTTAGCTATGGATGATTCAAATATCTTATCAAATATTACATGATCAGTAAGAGTTTGAGTTATAATGCCTGGAACTTCAACATTAGAATCATTTGTATTTCCTTTGTTTGCATTATCATCTTGATGAAACATAAAATCATGTGAGTTTCCTGAAAAAGATACACCAAACATTACATCACGCTGTTGTGCCAATGTGAGGAGATCCTTATTATCCGGGAACATATCAAGTCCCTTGCAAATGTTCTCATTTATTAACGCCTTTGCGTTTGCAATGACTGAAAAGTTCCTATTCACCTCATTAACAATATCCTGCATGGTTTTCATTTGATGAAATATTATTACGTCATTAAATATCCATAATGATTCATGATTCAATTGAAAAAATATTACCTCGAGACTCATCTCTTCATCACCACAATCATTTGGCTCTTCATTATCCCATTCATCATCTTCAAACATATCACGATATTCTTGCGTAGAATAATCATTGTGCTCATCGTAGTAACCATCTCGGTATGTATTTTCATTTTGAATCATAACTATCATGTCAGATTTTGAGTCATGTATCCTTTCCTTACATGTCCCAATGGAAGGTGCTTTAGTTATGGTAGTTCCAACGGATACAGGGGTAGCTTCAACATATCCAACATCATCGACAAATTGGACGTCAGGTGCAAATGTCACTTTTCCGAACCCACCATTTTTAACTTCTTTACTTTGCCTGTCTTTTAGCTGTTTTGTTGTCCAACCATTCATGCTCGGAATTGTTCCACAAAGTTTGTCTTGACCTTTTAACATTGTAGACTTCATGTAAAAAACCTGCATCATTGTTAAAAACAATTGCAAACATTTATGATTCAGAAAATGAAACTACTTAATATAGTCTCAAATACTTTTATTGGTTCAATAATTTTGATTACTGTAAAAAATGAATCGATCATACCACTAAGAACAATAATGGACCGGTGTAGAAGTTCGATGGGTCCAACCTGTTCCATGCCTTTCTACTTTCATTCAAGCAATCTAAAGTGTAAGTACACCAATCAAGGTTATGAATAACCGTATCTGCTTCAATGTTTGCGAGAAACTTTTGGTTTACTGGACCATTACTAATACTCTCAATCATTACTGTAACAAACAACACAAGGAAGTTCAATTGAAACTTTCTTCCTCCTTCTTTATCTTCCAACATTTTTGGTATCACATCACTTACCTTTATTCTACCATTTTCTTTGATGACAAATTGTCTCTTCCACTCTTCAATAACGTTGTCAAGCTTTTTAGATTTCTTAAAACTTTGAATTGGCACTTCTCCCATCGGAACCCCATAGACATCATGAATCACCTCCCTTGTTATCAACAATGACCTGCCATTAATATTTAAGCTACTAGTTTCAGGGTCATAATTGGTTAATAGCCAATAACCAAGTTTTTTTGGAATCTTTTCTATTTTTAGAGACAACACATATTCGAATCCCATATTCTTTACCCTTTCCCGTTGCGCATCTGTAAAACTTTTAATCGAATCAATTAAACATTTTGGTGGATGCCGCCTATTCACAGCTAGATACGTTTTCCCATTCTTTCCATACTTTTTTGCACTCTCTATATCATTATCAACTTTCTGCTTCTTTTTCGATTCATTTTTATTCTCACTCGCTTTTCTTTTAGGGCTTATCAATTTAGGTCGTGTTGGCGACTTCACAAAATCATCATCTGAATCACTAGGATAGTATTGTTTTTGTGATCTCTGTATTGTTGCTATGCCCTTCACTAGTGTTCCTGCATACACCTATAATAAGTATCAAATTTACGAATATTGAACATCTAGTCATGCAACTTTCATACCACATGATTCAGTATAAACAATGATTCATACAAATATATAACTTATACTTGATTTTTTTAATGACATACGTTATATATAACTGATCATTGATTCACAAATAAGTATAAGCAATGATTCACACAAATATATAACTGATCATTGATTCAATATATAAGTATAAACAATGATTCATACTACTTTCATACCACATGATTCAGTATAAACAATGATTCATACAAATATATAACTGATACTTGATTCTTTTTTTAAATGACATAAGTTATATATAACTGATCATTGATTCACAAATAAGGTTTCATACAATGAATCATAAATACATCAGGTTTCATACAACATGATTAAAAAATACTAGTTGGCCATGCAAACATGCTGTCATAGAGAACTCATGGACTAATAAAATGATCATTGATCATTGATTCACAAACGGGTATATAACTGATTCACAAACAAGTATATATAACTAATTCAAACAAGTATATAACTGATACTTGATACTTTATTCCGTGATTCATAATTCTAACCTTTGTTACTCCGTGTTTTCTGTAGTAGTTGTTTTGATTTCCGATTCATCTTCAAAAAAAAAGGTACGAATTTTTCAGAGAATTGAATCAGTGAAAAGTATAATATGTACCAAATTTTATTGAAACTGAAATCACGCATAAAAAAATTTCTGTGATACGATTTGGTTATTCCCAAATTTAAATTTTTGGAAAGCTAAAATGTAGGGATATCTTGTTCTCTAAATGCATTGATTCAATTACCTATTTACCCTTATCATTATTTTAATTAATTAATTAAATGAATCAAATTGGATGGCCAAGATCTCTTCTCAATCTTCTCAATCTAAAAGTCTTCTCAATGGAACCGGATTCTATACACACATACACACACACACACACACACACACACATATATATATATATATATATATATATATATATATATATATATATATATATATATATATATATATATATATATATATATATATATATATATATATATATATATATATATATATATATATATATATATATATATATATATATATATATATATATATATGTATATATATATATATATATGTATATATATATATATGTATATATATATGTATATATATATATGTATATATATATATATATATATATATATATATATATATATATATATATATATATATATATATATATATATATATATATATATATATATATATATATATATATATATATATATATATATATATATATATATATATATATATATATATATATATATATATATATATATATATATATATATATATATATATATATATATATATATATATATATATTTTCAATTTTTAAATTTACATTGTTAGGCTAAGTTGTCATTTAGAAGTTGCAATTTAAGATTTAGTTTAAGAATTATTAAGGTGTATTAATAAAGGGTATTTTAGAAAAACCACTTTACTCATTTTTAAGTCTTTTTAAGTTTTCAAGATTCAGCATAAATGCTTTATGAGTAATATAGATATAGATTATTCAACCTTAAATTTAACTACTCACAATGAACTAAATGTATCACTCCTCATTGCATAGTTTTTATTTTTAATAGGGGTGAGCATGGTTCGTTTGGCTCAGTTTTTAGCTAAATCGAAACCGAACCAAAAGTATTCGGTTTTTACTTTTTAGAAACAGTTTGGTTTCGGTTTATTCTAGGTTCCGTTTTTTGGTTTTTGGTTTATTTTCGGTTTGGTTTTCCGGTTTTTTCAGTTTTTATTTTAATTATCACGGTTTGGTCTTTCAATGATCGAATTTCTAATGCAAACATA
Source organism: Artemisia annua (assembly GCA_014162995.1). NCBI lineage: Eukaryota > Viridiplantae > Streptophyta > Magnoliopsida > Asterales > Asteraceae > Artemisia > Artemisia annua. The sequence goes on from LBNU01012171.1 coordinate 15,886, forward strand.
GAATATCTTTTTCAAGTTTCAAAAACAAAGAAACACAAAATAATGATAATAAGAAATTATTGATCGTAAAAAAATTACATAAGAGAAATGTTTATACGTCATAAAGTGACACAATAATGACAATAAAAATTAACGACCACAAGAATTCTAGATGATAATTGTGTGTTATAAATGACACATTCAAGTAGAAATTGAAACAAGAGGTTTTAAGATTATATGTAATTTTTCGGTTTGGTTTTCTCGGTTTGGTGTTTTAGCTAAAACCAAACCAAACCATAAACTTCGGTTTTTATAAATTACAAAAACATGAAACATCGGTTTTTCAATTGGTTTCGGTTTCTCGGTTTTTTTCGGTTTAGGATCGGTTTTTCAGTTTTCTGCGCACCCCTAATTTTTAAGCGAAACCGTTAGAGCTACAAATAACAAACTCTTTTTCTTTTATTATTACTACAATATTATTTTGGAAAACTGGATGTGCCATTTTTTTAAATGTGTTAAAATTTAGAAAAAGTATTTAAATGATTTTTCATTTTCTATTTTTTAAAATCGAGGTGATTTGTAAAGCTTTCGAGGAAATAATAGAAAAGTACATATTTTATTTTGCTATAGTTTTTTTTAAACTTTCTTTTGAGTTGAAAAAAATGATTTTCTATTTTCTACTCCCTTTTCCTGAATTGAATGTTCACTTTTGTTTTTTTATCGTTCAAAACCACTTATCCATTGCAAGAGTAGATATAAAAGTTTAACTGAGTTTACTATATTATTTTTATTTGAAATTATTATTACAGGGTTTAAAGAAAACATAATTTACGTCACATACGGAAACCGGTCTAGGTATTTTATTACTAAAATACCATGCTAAATGTCTGACTAAGACATTTGTATGTTTGTAAAGTTTATATGATTGGCTAGTAATGAAATTCGAAGTAGAAAGTCAAACCTAAAAGTCAAAAGTTAAATTAAATAGTTAGTGAAGTGTTATGTGTCCAAAGTTTTAGAAATGGAACTTGAGGGACTAAAACTATCAAGTTAGCAAATCTGACTAAAACTATCAAGTTAGCAAATCTGACCATGTTAGCAAACTTAGGCCAGATTTTTATTAAATAAATATTTCCCCTCATCTCTACACACTTCTATTTTGGCTATGTTTTTGTGTGACGTGAATACAAAGGAGGGAAAAGATGAAGACAAATTCTAGTCGTAGAATTATAAGGAAAGTGTGTTCCCATGTAAAAGTTTAATCCATAACAATCAATCGTCGTAAGGATATGATGCATAATTTTGATGTATTTTTACAATTTAAAGTAAGGGTTAACGGGGTAATTTGGGTAAAGAAGGTTTCTAACTAAAGTAACGATGATAACGCTTAAGTCCATTTAATGAGTTATGTTGAAATGGGTGATTTGGGGTCTATCATATGATCATGATGAATGATCTTATGCGTGTTAGAAATGAGTTTAGATATGTTAATGGGTAAGGTTAGACCTTTTCATTAGTTAGGCATTGAAGAGATGATAAGTGTTAGTAATGATTCTTGTTTAAGGATCAACAGTATTGGTGATAGCATTCTTTGATTAAATAGCTATGCATTTGAGGTAAATAACTTTGGTTATAACATGCGGTTATATTGAGTTCATCATATCATGTTTTTTTGTGAACGAATGTGTTAAGTTTATAGGAACCTTGGTTTAGAAAGCTTAGACAAATGCTAGAAATTAGGCTAATTAGGCATAACTAGCTAAGGTGAGTGTTAGTCTAGTGGTTATTGACTAATTATGGTATGTGATAAACATCATAAACTTATGTTGTATGTGTTATATATGCAAGAGTTAGCATGGTTATCCCTATGGTTTAGTTATGGTATAGGATGGTTTATGTTGATACGGCTTGATTGATTTTGTTAAGCTCTATTTATGTAAGTTTTGGTTGATTTTAGTCAATTGGACTAGTAAGGTTGTACATGATGCTAGTATGAATGATTATATATGATTGTGTGTTATTGTCAGTTAGTTACTAAGCGTAAAGCTTACGTGTTTGTTGATAAATGTTTGTCGGTTTATGTGGACAAGTAAGGTCTCGGATAAGGGCCTTAGGGTATGAAGCAAGGAATGAAAGTGCATGCCGTTATGTTTAGGCAAGTAGTAGTAAAATGTCATGCTACAAACAAGTTAAATCCCCATCTAGTCTTGTAAAGTGAAGTTTGTGTATTCAAATGTTTTTAGTCATAAATTATGTGGTTAAACGTGTGCGGATGGAAATGGGCGTGTAAAGTCTAAGTTTTTAACGGGTAATGGATGTTTGGGAATGATGTAAGTGTTAGTAAATTTGTGTTTTTCATGGGTTGTAAATGGTGTTTTACTTGTTTACGTGTGGTATGTAAAACGTGATTAGAATTAGGTTGAGATAGTTGTGTAATTCAGTTTATCATGTAGGACGGTAAGGACCCAAAGATATGATTAGGTGTGACGTATCTTGCAGTTGCATTTTTTTAGATTCGGGAGTAATAATATCAAAAACATCAATAAACATAATTAAGGGTATGAATGTCTTTTCAGTTAAAATTTTGTGTACTAATAAAAACCCTCCGTTTACAAATGAGTACCCTTAAAAAAGTAGCTCCACTCATTTGGGCCGATATTGTAGATCATAAATTTGGGTATTTTTTGGGTCAAATGCCCAACAGGACCGGATGGGTTTTTGCCTTAATTCGGTCTTCGGTCTTGTCGGTCCGGTCCGGTCCGGTCTCAGACCGATGCTCACCCTTAAACTAACTTTCTTTTTCCTTTTCCTTTGATCAATAACTATATTGCTAAACAAGAAAAACACATGGCACCTTAGTTAGGCGGCCGGTTTGACAGACTTGATTTTTTTTTTCCTCTTAATGATTTTCTATATATTTGACAATCTTTTAGCTAATTTTATTGGCCAAGTTTTTTTTGGGTTTCACCTATTAATTAACTATTAACTGTTTAATGTCTCATTTTTTATTGGCCAAGTTTTTTTTAAACATGAGTTGTGCATAAAATAACCGGTTGCTCGATCCTGACCATGAGCCAATGGATACAGTTGCGTAAAAGATAGCCCGATAAAGGCCCATAAGACAGTAAATTCATATTCAACTCAATTTTTTTTTATTGAAGTCAAATTACTGCATAATGACAGTAACAATTCATTCAACTATTCAAGTGATCACCTTACGGCATAATGACAGTAACAATTCATTGGTTTGAAGCATATTGAGTCGTTGGTTTAAATAGATTCATGAGCAAACCATCTCTTAATCATCTCAAAGCTTTGTCTGGGCTTGTCCACTGGAGTAGTGTGACTTCCTCCCTACAAACATATATAACCAAAGTTGAAAATTTGCATCAACTATGTATATAATCAATACTCAATGTGTGTGGGCGTGTGATGTGTTGTACCTTTACAGTGGCAAATGCTAAAGAATAGTTATCGTGGGCATATACTGTTTTGTATCCTGCTAGCTGACCATTAGTATACCATGCGTCCCATTTATTACCAGTGATAGTCAAATTAAGAGAATTGATCCAGTTATATGTCCCGACGTGTGGAACCAGCAAGTCGTGATCACCACTGTTCGAGAGAATAATATGATAAAAGTTAATGGGAACAATCATACATAGTAGGGTTCCAGAAAAGAACAAGGAAATATTATTACCTGAAAATCAAAGCTCGACAATTTCTTTTGCTTAGCTTTTTATGATATACAACACTATTAAGGACATTGTACTCATATAATGGTAGTAAAGTTTCGCCATATTTGTACGTCATGTTAACGTTACATATCCAAAACTCCTTCACTGATTCCTAATTGACATCATTATATAGAATTATATATTCATGAGGTGCCATTTTTACTCTGTACATACATATTGAAGTTTATTGGTTAACAAATTAACATACCTTGCTTACATTCAGTGCTTTCATAACCTTTTTATTATTTGCCCAAAGCATTGCATATTCACGGTCATCATATTCCTGTAGAGAGAAAATTATATATAATACTTAGTTAATGTATGCATTGAGAGAATGATGATTGATAAAAGGAGGGTAAGATGACGAAGTACCGGACAAATGGTATCTTCAAGTGAAGATTGTGCGTGAACCATTTTCATTAGATTGGCATGTAGGGATCTCCGGTTGCCCCTTTTTATTGGATTTACACTTCTCACCAAATTGGTACTGCTTGAATCACAATTAGGTTCCAAAATTTGCTGAATGTTAATGTCTTTAACACGCTGATATCAGAGAAAACAGTGTATGAGCAAGCTATTATGGTATAACATTCATATAAAGAAAGAATGCGTAATGATATTTGGACATTTGGTAGTTTTGAGTGATACTTACTTGGTTGACTTGATTGATACGTGACATGCATAACAAATTGTTAGAATCGGCTTCTGCATACTCTCCACCACAATCCTTTTTTGTTGACTAATGATTCACAAAATGAGTTAAGTTTTCATTTGTATAGTTGTAGTGAGCTATGAAGAAATCATATTAAGCTTGTACAATAATAAAAGCTTGTTTTACCTCAAATAATTCTTCGGATATAAGTGCCACACGATAAGCGTATTCTAGCCTAGAGTTTATATCACCATGTTTATTTGTCAATGGGTTCCCCGCCACATATCCCTAGCGTTTATTGACAAAATCCTTTGCAAGATCAGCATGGTTGATTCCCTTATATTTTATAAATTCAGGTACGAGAAACTAATTATCCAGGATTAACTAAATACCGCACATAAAGTACGTTACCTTGATGTTTATAATAGGCTCTAATCCTTCATCGTTACCTTCAAATGAAGAGGATCGATATGGATTAGATCATTTTTATTTTGTTCCATATATTATGCAGGATTCAGCTTGATAAAATATACTATACCTTTATATAACTCTTCGGTAATCATTGGAATAACAATCCCTGAATAAGAAATCCCAGTAACATACATAGGATTGTTTAAAAACTTTGGATGATTCCGAAGAAACTGCAAAGTAAGCAACTATTGATATAACTTTTTCTTAATAGCTATATATTTGAACTTCTTAACTAAACACTCATGCACTAACCTTCCTAATAAATTCAGCAGTTTGAGAACCCGATAATGTGTCACTCGTGCGAGCAGCTTCCTCAGTTTTTGTATAGGAATATCCAGTTCGTGTTGGTGCATCCAAATATATGATATTCGCCACCTTTGAAAACCAATTGAAAAAGATTTTATTGCAAGATGATTAGCACACGTTGTTTAACTTAACAATAAACTTAATGTTAAAAGCAAATTAATCTCAAGCATATATACATACCTTTGTCCAAGAATTCGGGTCCAGTTGTAATGCTGGAACACCATCTATAAAATTTCCGTACTGAATTTGCATTGGACCTATTAAAACATGCATTTCACTATGTTGAAATAGAACTAACTGAAATATAGAATAGGTTTTGAACTAAAGAAAACTTGCACCTAACAGCAATGTAAATTGTAAAGTATGTTTAGTATCTCAATAAATCATAACATGAATAAATACAATTTCAAAGATAATGGTTAATTGCATATATATACCGATTTCAAAAAAGAAGGCCAGGAGAGTGCTACAACCGGGTCCTCCGGCAAGCCAAATGATGAGGGGATCCACCTCTGGGTTGCCTTCCGACTCCACAAAGTAGTAAAACAATTGCACGGCTTCATCTTCTCCGACTCCAATATACCTAATTCCAAGACATACATAGGCACAACTTACCATAAATGTCTATTTGCGTTGTACTATGCGACAACCGATACAAATATGTGATCCTCAATCACTTTTTCCAATATGAATTAAGATAACGTGTATGTTTTAATTTTGTGAGACATGTAAACACTACTTACATTTATAAGCACTATAAAATTCCAAATGTGAAATACTTTTTACATTGAAAATTATAGGGAAAAATGTCCCCTTGTAGGTATGAAAACATGTAAACTCGTTTGCATTTTTAGATCAGTTTGATACACCCATTTTCTCACGCTGCAATTACTCTTACACGAATAAATCATCTATGGTTGTAAGTTTATACAAGTTTTAAATTTGTGTATGCATATAAATACATATATATGTAGATACACTAGCTAGCATGTATATATACCCGGTTTCTAGTTTGAAAGGAAGAGGACCCCTGTAGCCTGGTAACGTTCGTACAATGGTTTGAGAGGCAATGAGGGTAAATGAAGCAGCCAAAAGAAGTGGGATGAGAGACATTAGATTCAATGGATTGTTTATGTGCAACTTTAACAAGTGTAGTGTTTTGATTGGATGTAAACAATTTAGATATAATGGCTTTTATAGAAAACTCCAACAAATGGTGGGACCAAAGAGAGTTGATTTACTCGTAATATTTAGAGTGCTAGGTGTGGTGAAGAACCAACACCTTTTCATTTGGGTCTCACCGGTGCCACCTCACCCAACACCTTTTCATAACTAACCCTCTTCTCACTCACAATTAACCTTAACTTCTTCATTTGGGCCCCACCACTTACACATTTATTTATTTTATTCATTTCATTAAATAAATTTAATTCATTTCACTAATTATTCATAACAATAAAACATACTAATTTTTATTTCATCAAAATAAAAAAGTTACAATACGAAAAAAAAATACGATAAACAAACACACGATACAGAATACAAAAGGCATTAATTCCTAAAGGCGGTTCCAGGCGTGGTTGTTACGCAAAATCAACCAAACGTGAAAATATCTGCAAGCTCTTCTCTCCCTCTCTTCCTCTGCCTAACCCTCAACAATCTTGCACTGTCTTGCTCGATACAGTCATCTTTTCATCAAATGCCCCGTCGGTGGTGATTGTTGGTTTGTTGGTTTGGGTGGTTGCTTGTTTAAAGATGAAACATAATCTTCAGGTGGGAGTTTTGTGGTGGAGTCATACTTGGGAAACTGGAAACAAATCTTGCGGTGATTATTGTGTTGTTGATTGTCATACTGGAAACTGGAAACAAAGTCTTCAGGAGGGGTGTTGTATTCTAACCGTATATTTTTGGTAATTGTGATTTAGCATTGGGTGTTGAGAGATGAAATTTTGATTTGTGTATGAGTTATGTGTGATTTGGTGCTGTTTTGAAGAACTGGGCAAGGTTATTTATAGTGCCGTTTGAATACATTCAAATCCAAATTTAGCGTCGCCTCGCATGAATTGAAATGAATTCAAACGTTTAACCGGCCCATTTTTATTGAATTTTGAATTTTAAATTTGAATTTCCACACGTTTATGTACTGCACTTTTTTTATCCAAATGTGTACTGCACGTTTTTTTTTTTTTTATCAAATGTGTACTGCACGTTTTTTGAATTGAATTAAATGTGTACTGCACGTTTTTTTTTTTTTTTTTTTTTTTGAAATTTGAATTTAAACCGGTTAACCGCCTTTATGAATTTCAATTTCAATTTATTCCCGCTAATGTTTCCACTTCTATATTATAGGAATACTATATAGAATTTGTCACACACTTCACACACTTAACTCTTCCTAAGAAATTCACAATGGCTCCACCGTTGTCTATTGAAGAAGAAAGCTTGCTTGCAGATTATGTGGCAAGATGCCATGTTCCTACTACGACGAAGGACCTTTCTGGCATAGTATAACAGAAAGGTTTCATAGAACAATCTGAGTCGCGTACCGTAACAAAGCCAGATTGAGGGTAGTGGGCCAAGAGAAGTGATATGTTGATTGCGAGTAAATTTCTGGATAATTTACCGTGAATTTGCAGGCCCGACCCCTGAGTCCGACGTTCGGTCGTTTGTAGAGAGGCCGGGGGATGGAGGAGGTATCACATGAACGCCGCATTGGTGTTCAGGATGATGGGATATTTTGTCGATGCGTTGTTGGATTTTCTAACAGACCAGGCGCGAAGCGGAGCGCGCGCGGGTGG
>LBNU01012171.1:26237-52689 GCA_014162995.1 Artemisia annua
TTTTTTTTTTTTTTTTTTTTTTTTTTTTTTTTTTTTTTTTTTTTTTTTTTTTTTTAAAAAAAAAAAAAAAAAAAAAAAAAAAAAAAAAAAAACCTATAGTTTGATAAAATAGAAAGTTTACAAACTATCGACTATTTGTAAGATAATGTAAGGCTGGTTTGGCTGGGGGTTTTGGCCTTTTGGGATTAAGAAATGAGCTTTGAAGTATAATTGATTATTTGGTTGGTGGTTTGTGATTTGGACTTGGGTGTAGCCTATTAAGCTCAATCTATACCAAAAAGGTAGATTCTACTTTATAAGAGCATGTGGTAAGGTGACTGTGAGTTAAAACTTAATGCACTGTCACCTCAGAGCCACGTTAGCTTTTTCCTTTTAACCTTAACTCTTGACTTTCCACCTCGGTATGCCTGCTGCCTAGTTTATAGTGAAGACGAATGCCTGCTGCCTAGTTTAAACCGGGCCAAGAAATAACATTGAATGACCCAATTACAACACAAAAACGAACATGGCCCAGCAAACTACCAAATGACATGGACGAAACAATAAAACGACATGCTATAGCAAAAAACAACGTTGTTTCATAAATTTTACACCCAAAACGGCGTCGTCCACACGCTTAATGTATAATAGAGTAATATATTCCTTTTCTAGACTTGGACAACCTCATCTTTTAAACCGGAAATTCATCCGCATGTGAACTTTTTTTTGACACCTTACTACTTTTATTTGTTAGGTTTCTTTGCATGTGCTATAATTTTCAATCGAAGTACCATAACTTTACCACAAATCAAATTATTCTAATATATTCCGTGAATTGTGTAAAGATCACTTTCAGATTGAAGTATTTAGGCCCTATATTTTTCTTGGGTATCACGAAATTCTCAATTGAATAATTCAAAGAATAGCACTTTGTTTCTAAGGCACGATAGAACAAAGGAATACACCGAAAGTTGTTATGTACATTGCGTTTAGAATAGATCAATTCTGTCATATAATACATAACCAAAACTTAGTTAAATTCGGTTAGAAACGGTTGGCAAGAAGAGTCGCAACTTTTGAAAAAGTTGTGTCTTTTGGCGGTAAAAACATGTTGGAGGGAAAAACGGGTAATACCCCAATCCCGAATCATTTAGGCTTCCCCATAATCCCCACCCGCTCACTTGTGAGCAGGACCCCAACAAGGGGCTCTGTCCTTTGACCCCGCACAAAATGATTGTGCACTTCGCATCTCCTGACCCGACTATATGCTAAACCTAACTAAGCCCTTGATCTTAAGTAATCACAATCACATAAAAAACAAGTGATGATAATATTTTATTCAGTTTTAGATTCGTGGTATGAAGATGATATTTGCTTTCACGTTTACTGTAATAATGAATTTTGAGTATTTGTTTTGTAGTTTATTGGGTCAAAACACATGGTATTTGATATTGTGTTGCTACATTTATTTATTAAATTGTATCACAATCAAATCTATTTAAATAAGATGTAGTTTGAGTGTTTGACATTCGTGCTTATGTCTTGGATTGGTTAAACTAAAGACTTGATTAATCTATCTATATGCAGATTAAGAAAATAATATACTTGTGAAAGCATGGAAAATGGGGGGTAGGTAGAATAACAGTATAACCCACTTGACATTATTCAAACGTCCCTTACCTGGTCACCAATAAGTTGATGCATTTTCGAAATTAATAAACAGATCGAGCGTAGTAGGTACGATCCTTCAAAGTTATTTTATAAACTAGTTTAATACCCTTGTGATAAACGCGGGCTGTTGAAATATATTGATGTAGTTACTTATAAAGTTAATATCGTCACCAAAAAGCTTCTAAATAAATAAATAAATATAGTTTTGAAAGTAACCGGTAATCGATATTGTGTACAAAGTTGTGTTTTATTGAAATAAATTGATTTATAGTATAATTTAAATACGAATTAATAAAACGTATTTGTGTTTTTGTTTGGTACTTCTCATGTCCTCGATTCGTAGAAAGCAAATAAACAGTATGTAAATATTTTAAGAGTTGAATGAAGATATGAAATGTCATCCGATTGCTCTTATTCCTTCCCACTCTTATAATTACATCAATGTCCTTTTCAAACTTTTGTAATTACATCAATATCTTTCCCGAACTTTTAAATTCCCATATATATCAAGAAATCAATTAAATTATAATTGGAAAGGATATTGATGTAATTACAAAAGTTTGAGAAGGATATTGACGTAATTACAAAAGTGAGAAGGACATTGATGTAATATTGAACTTTAGTAAGGATATAGATGTAATTGCCCCTTAATTTTTCATCAATTTTTGCAACACCTTTTCTTTTTTCTCATAATAATTTTTTTTTTTTTTTTTTTTTTTTTTATCATTCTTTATTAGTATTAAAAATACCATCGATACTCGCACACATATCACACACAATTATTATTATTATTATTATTATTATTATTATTATTATTATTATTATTATTATTTATTTTTATTTTTTTTCTATTTATAAATATTACTTTATTAGAAATTCATAGGATTTACAAGAAATTAATAGGAAGCCGAGATACTAACTGGGCTCCCACTCCTTTAGCTATAGAAAAGCTAATCCTACTAAAGATATGAGCAGCAGCACGTGCTCCAATGTCTTGGGTCATCGAGAACTTTCGGATTTGCTTTAGTAATGTCACCACATCCTTCTCAAGTTCCCAAAAGAAGAGAAAGAGAAAGGGAGGAACCCATATCCAATATTCGCGCACTTANCAACAAGGAGTAATGCTACCTAGACCCACGTAAGATTTACATAAAAAATATCAATACAATAATGTTGTTACGTGTAATTGGGCTAATTAAAAAGAAAAAAAAAGAAATTATAAATAAAATAATCAATCACACGTAGCAACATCATTGTGTGGAATTTATTATTATTATTATTATTATTATTATTATTATTAAACATCGCTTTCATTAGAAACAAAATAATAAGATTACAAGAAATTAGTGGGGAGCCTCGAGACTATCTGAGCCCCCACACCTTTAGCAATAGCAAAACTAATCCTACTGAAAATTATTATTATTATTATTATTATTATTATTATTATTATTATTATTATTATTATTATTATTATTATTATTATTGTAAATCTTATATGAGTCTGGTATTACTCATCAGGAAAATCTCCCTTTTCAGAAGCATCACAATTTTTTTAGCTACACTCTTAGAGCATCCACTATGGTGGTTTAAAAATAAGTCTAAAAAATTTTTAAAGGGTTCAAAATTTTGCATACCATTGTAAGGAACCATTTCAAGTATAGGTAGCATAAAAAGGTCTAGTATTTTGAAAAAGCTTATAAATTAATGACATTGCACAAGATGACAATTTTATAAAGCTACTAAAGACTTTATCTATAATGAGAACTAGTTATAATACCCGCGCACGCGCGGGTTTTTTTTTAATTTTTTTTAATGATATATTTTTATTTTTTAAAAAACAAATAATTTAATCTTTGTCTTGTTTGATTTATGATTTTTAATTATATTTGTTTATTATTAAAGATAATCATTTAAAAAATTTAATCTTGTTGTTAGTTGCATCTTATCTATATTTTTTGTATTTATCTTCTATTTGTGTAGTATATCAAGAAAACAAATTTTTAAAATTTTAAATTAAAAAATAATAATTAAAATATTAACTAATAAGGAAATATTCTTTTTTCCAAAATACGAAAGTACCCGCTAGGGGTTTTTTTTTTATTATATAAAAGATATGTNAATAAAATGCAGTCTCATACTGCATTGTCGTTATAATAATAGCATGCAATGACAGATACAAAAATATATGAGAAATAAACATATAAAAACAAACAAAAATATGCACCACTTTACTTCATGTTACATAAGCAAAAACAAACCGCAGAAGAATTGACTTGCTACATGTAAATAAAAATAATGCCATTTAATTATATCAACAAGGAGTAATGCTAGCTAGACCCACGTAAGATTTACATAAAAAATATCAATACAATAATGGCTAATTAAAAAGAAGAAAAAAGAAATTATAAATAAAATAATCAATCACACGTAGCAACATCATTGTGTGAAATTTATTATTATTATTATTATTATTATTATTATTATTATTATTATTATTATTATTATTATTATTATTATTATTATTATTATTATTAAACATCGCTTTCATTAGAAACAAAATAATAAGATTACAAGAAATTAGTGGGGAGCCTCGAGACTATCTGAGCCCCCACACCTTTAGCAATAGCAAAACTAATCCTACTGAAAAATATTATTATTATTATTATTATTATTATTATTATTATTATTATTATTATTATTGTAAATCTTATATGAGTCTGGTATTACTCATCAGGAAAATCTCCCTTTTCAGAAGCATCACAATTTTTTTAGCTACACTCTTAGAGCATCCACTACGGTGGTTTAAAAATAAGTCTAAGAAATTTTTAAAGGGTTCAAAATTTTGCATACCATTGTAAGGAACCATTTCAAGTATAGGTAGCATAAAAAGGTTTAGTATTGACATTGCACAAGATGACAATTTTATAAAGCTACTAAAGACTTTATCTATAATGAGAATATGTTTATAATATGAATAAGTTTGTAAATTAATGACATAACATGAGGTAGTAATTTTATAAACCTTTTAACAAGTCCATCGTAACCCTTTAAGACTTGGTGATTTTGTACATTTATCATACAGAAATAATGCCATCTAAATCTTCTCTTCATTCGTTAAACAATTACACAATATTTATAGTAACAACGTCCAATGACGAACGATCGCTTCATTTATAAACCTTCATAGAAGGTTTTAGTGACGTACTACATATAATAATCAGTATAATCTTACCCAACCAACCAAATTGACACCACTAATAATCCGCATCAATTGGAACATCCAAACATCTCATCTATATCTTTCAGCAAAGATTCAAAGTTCAAAAAATGTGGAACTAAAATGTAAAAAAAATCTATGAAACAAATACATATCAATTGCTTTCTGCCCTCCTGTGCACACGGACAACCTGCAGAAAATAACCATAGAATTAGACGAAAAAATGGATGCCGATGTTTCGAATCAAGACTTGTACTTCATAAATAGTGCATATATATGTGGGATCCCAAATAATAGCCTATATACAACTTTTTGACGTCAAATAGATGGGAATACCTTTCACTGCTTAGGAGTAGCCGCTACAATATATTAGAATAATCAGTTTTGGTTGCTAATACCAACACTTTTTCTCTAAAACACTCAGGTTGTGTTTGGTTTGAGCATTAGGAATAAAGAAATAGGTATGTTTGCCACTGATTGATATTAGCAAGTGAACTAATGTTATATCACCATTCGCCAATAGACTGATTATTTTTTATAAGAGAAAATCAAATAGGTAACATGTAACTAAACCACACAAAAAATGTCTCATAAGAATTGATCAGGACTACAGACCAAGAAAACACACGAATAAAATTATTTCATTTGGAAAGTTGTAAACTGAATGTAAGGAGGAACTTATGATTAAATAATAAAGCAAGAAAAGATGAAAGCACACACTGTTACAATACATGCTACTTCACCTGCAACGCCAATGGTAAGTGGTAACTAAACATACTTATGGATTGACCGAATCCTGCATCATAACATACCAAAATAAAATTTGAGATATAAATGCTAGAAATTAGAAAGAGTATAGAGTTAGAGTTAAATTAAGTAAGATAACATAGTTAAAGAAACATGGTTCTTGTTAGCATATTCCTGGTTAAACAAAACAGATTCACTGTGCTTTTCAAATAAGGCTTGTTGTTCCAAAGAAAGCATGTGTGATCTCAAATGAATAAGAATACGGGAAAGAAGATTGAAGAATGTTGATATGAAAAAGTATTAGTGTGTCTGATCTAAACGAAGAATAATGATAATCTTCAAGTCTTCAACTTGAAAGTGCTTATCCAAAACAACTCATATCAAAAAACAATAATACACATATAAACAATTTTAGTAAGCAATTCCTCATTCCCATACCTCCCTTAATTTGTAAATGTTGATGTATCCAAACTCACAGGATTAACAATATATTTAAGAGTACATAGTTAAAAGCACTTTGTGTGGGTTAAGATCTAACCTCAGGATGTTCAACAAAAAAGTGTTTCATGTAATCTTGTCGATTATTCTTCACGATAATGTCTAGAAGGTATAGTGGTAGCAACTTTTAATCACTTGGAACCTGGACAAAACATTTTGTGTCATTTATGTCAATCAATAAAAACCTCATATATATGCAATTTGTTAACTATAACAATAACCAAGAGTCATTGGCAACAACAAAACTAAAAAGAAGCCAATTTATCCTACAATTCACCAAGTACACTGATTACATAACATCTTAGAACTCGAAACGAAACCAAGTTAGTTGTTTCTGAGTTCAGACACAATAAGCGAAAAATGCATATGGTTGTATTATCTCCATCCACACGCTATAACTGCTTAAAAAGTCAATAAAAAAATATAAGAAAATTGTTTCAAACTTTGATAAGATGAAACTTTGAAGGATAGCATTAGGGGTGTTTGGGTATTTTTGCTGCAACACGAATCATATTATGCCTTTATTTCTTCAAACTCGTATTTTAAACACACTGAATCTTACTCTAATATGATGAATCAAACGACGGCTCTTGAATTCTGAAGCAAACACACACTTTAAAAATCCATATGTTTAAAAGTCATACCTTGACTTCTTAATATTAATCAGGTAGTGATCAGCGACAAAGCTACGATATTAATCAGGTAGTACAACTACAATTATTGCAACATATAGTAAGACCTTGTAAAAAAGTTTGAACCAAATAATGTACGAAAACTTTAAACATCCTTAAAAAATTATAATAGACATGATATTACCTTATGAATCATAATTATAGAAACTATATAACAAAATAATATGTAATATACACTGGGCATAAAGTTTAAAATAGCCACGTTATTAGAATTTATAAAGGAGTAGGTTTCTTGTCACAAAACTTACTGTAAGGAAACCGCAAATAGATGCTAAGCTAAACACTTTGACTTGCATTTACATACATACCCATAGCCTCATTAAATGATAAATTAAACAAAATAAGGCATCCACTACACAGTAGCCGTAAATAGCTAAACCAACAATATGAATAAATTCTACATATTAACTGATTTTATCACAAAATAGTTCCTTGTTATCTGCATTACTAATTTCCACCGTAAACAAACCTAACTTCTTGCAAAGAAGAAGAATAAATGAAATTTAGGCATTTTAACAAAGACTTAATGTGCATGTAGAACCTCAAAAAGTCAGTAAAAAAATTCTTATATTCACAAACACCAAACAACTCACAATATGTGTTGTTACAAAAACATCTAAAATAATCAACATCTAATATCACTATACTCTAGATAAACACCAAAATTATACTATAAAACATTCATTGAAGTGTTTTGGCAGCCGATAATATTCTGAAGCCGCCGACTTGGAGGTCGGCTTGAGGGAGTAGGACGGCTTGGGTGCATTGTGGAGCCGCGGCTTGAGTCGACACTGTTCATACACAGAGCCGAGCCGTTGGCTTATAAGGACTAAATAACTGGATTAGTGCGGTTTTGTTAGTAGGTTCTCCTCAGAAAGCATTACTATTCTGGTCTCGCCAAGTGGGGATCTACAATTTTTTTGGAAGGTTTGTTGGTGGATGGATAATTGATATTGACTAGTGACTCATTCAGAGAAACAAAAAGGTCAATATCATTTGTGTCATAATTGTTATCTTGTGCATTCCAAGGTAGTGTAATATCAAATGTTAGGTGTCAGAGTATGAATTTTTCATGAGTTTCTCGTTAAACTCCAAATCATTTATAAACTCATCATAACTGACACCAACATTCTCCCTCATTGATTGAGGGGGAGCATTGTATGGTTCTAGAATCAGTACATATTGAACCTGACCACATTTTCTCCTAAATTTTCTAAACAGATTTAAATCAACTGGGATCACAAATCTCAAATGGTTTGAAATTTTTGATCTGGGGAGAGAATGTGATTTAAATATGCAATCTGATTAAATGTGATGTTTTGGACTTTAATGAAAGCTCTCCCATATGTGCTAAACTCTTTGATATACCAATGCACATATTAAAGGGGAGCAAATGGCTAGTGGTGACATAAAGGATTTGGCATCTCATTGAACGTGGCTCAGTCTTTACCAATGAATTGACGAAACAATAATGTCATTAATCTAAAGGACTTGTCCTGGCCGGGTAATAATTTCAAGCTGGTCTAACCAGTGATGTAAGCGTGTCTCGAAGAGGACTTGTCTGAGTAGTGTGTACCGTTTCGAGAAAACTTTTGTGAACTTGATCAGGACGGGTAATAATTTCAAGCTAGTCTAACTAGTGATGTAAACGTGTCTCGAATAGGTCATGTTCACTTAAGGTGGATCAATTCAAAACGTGCAACTCACCCTGACATGCGCAAATTTTTATCAAAAACCTATGAGCACATGTTAAGGGGGAGCATTTGAAAATCATAAAACTCTCAAAGTGTTAGCAAAAATGTGTTTCTTAATCATAAACACTTTGAGAGAATTTTCAATGATTTGGTTGATGGCAACATAGGATAGTCATGATGTTATAAGGTGGCTAAGATTAGGAAAACCGTCCTATGATCTGCCAGAGCCGGAGGGATCTACCCAAGGACAATTCCGAATAGATAGCATTAGAAGGTCCTTAAGTATGATTATGAAAAAAGGAGATAAATGAGAAAAGAGAAAGAAGGGGTTGAAGAATTAAAAAGAAAAGTAATGAGAAAGAGTGAAAAGAAATAGCCCTCCATATTATTCAACCTTAGGGCAGAAACATGGTTCAATTCATATGTTACTGGTGATTACTAAGGTAACACCGGTATTGAATACAAGACATCATGGACCCAGTGACGCACTACACTAAACCTTCTAACCACTCAAGTTCTCTCAAAACAGCTTGTTTCATTCTCACGGGGAACCCTGCATAATCTATCGACCGCTCATTACGAGCCATGTTGATATTGAAACAAGAGACACCGCTCCAGTTTCCGACTACCAAATACTGCACTTATTGAGTCTAGAGCCACGAGATGCATCAAAAGATCTGATAGGAACACGTGTTACTTCTACACTGGTTGTTCAACATCTAGGACACCAGCTGTAATATTATGAATCCTACGCAGATCTTAGCAATCTTCCNAACCCTGCATAATCTATCGACCGCTCATTACGAGCCATGTTGATATTGAAACAAGAGACACCGCTCCAGTTTCCGACTACCAAATACTGCACTTATTGAGTCTAGAGCCACGAGATGCATCAAAAGATCTGATAGGAACACGTGTTACTTCTACACTGGTTGTTCAACATCTAGGACACCAGCTGTAATATTATGAATCCTACGCAGATCTTAGCAATCTTCCAGAACATTTATGAGGGAATTTACTTATGTAGTTCTCAGTGATTGAATGGAAACTCCTGCCAGGGTCAACATCAAACAGCCCTGAAAGCAGGTCACTTCGGTAATTCCTTGAGGATTACGCTTAGTGATCATGGCGGTTACAAAATGATCTACAGTCATGGAGTGATCTCCAGCGACTCACCTAATCGTTGATCTACTTAGGTAGATCTTGTAAGCCCTCTCGGGGGTATCCGATTTAGGAACGACCTTAGTAAGGATTAGAGAAAGTTTTCACACTATGCTGTTAACAATCTCGAAGTCCGAACCTGTAAGTGCCGGATGATTTGTTGCTAAATGTTTGCTTGCAGGAATTTCTGACGGTTGCAGTAGATTGCTGAAAAGATGCTGATCCATCACCCTATGCTCACACTTTGACATCATAATTAAAGATATCATGATTATTGAATGGGCTTCAACTATGCTTCTACAACTCTGATGCTGAAAATCATGATCAAGAAAAGTGTGAGCATGCCTATACAAAGATGTCCACATCACATGGAGACGATACTGCACAAAGATGACATGGAGACACACACTTGGATGATAAACACATAGAATCTTCAAAGATCATCCAAGATATAAAACAAGTCATCAAAAGTCCACTGCTGGAAGCACAATGATTAAAGACTTTGAAGAATCAATGACTACGAGCTAGAAGTTTTAATTCACAGAATAGAATGCTAGAATTTGAATTGTAATTTTCGGGGTGACCTCCCTTAGGGGGAGATTGTTAGGAATACGAATATTCCTATGAAAGACTCGGTCACCCTGATGATATATTAGCATTAAACTAGCTCATAGGTTTATTTGTATTTACTTAGTTATCGTAGAATTAGGTTAGTTTAAGTAATACCGTGGAGGACGGACGGGTCTTTACCCACTGTACACCCGATCCACACAGCTCGTAGGAGAGCGTTTTATTGTAACTATATAAAGCCCTTCCCACACATGGGAAGGGTTGGAGCTTCTAATCTTACAACCATTTCTCTTTCAATTTCTCTCTCTAGAACTCCCAACTCTCTAACCTCTCTCTAGTTTTCTTCCATTAATCTAACCATAAACACGAGAACCATTCATGCTATATTTATAAGTATCCTATAAGAAATGTATGCACATTCCGTCTGAGATGAAAGCATGGTAAACTATGAATGACCAAAAAAGGTTACTTTCAATTCTTTATTAGCACCTTTTGTTGTGCTCTATTATGAACCCTGAAATTTTAGCTTTTTATATTTAATCAACTGACTCATTAGTTCATTATTTTTATATAAATTTGCTTTTGGTCGCTTTTAATAGAAATCCAGAGGAAATCTCATGGGGTGGGCCTGGAGCTGAGTATGTCGTTGAATCAACATGAGTTTTCACCTTCTGGTATCTTGGTCGTATATGGTAAAAATCATGAACTTGGCACACGAATCAGTGGTTTTGTTGTTACGTCAATACTTTTTGTTTAAATGGCTCTCTTTGGGTGCTTCTAATTTCAGGGGAACTTTGTCTTAAAAATGTGTACTTTTTGTTTGAATGGCCCTCTTTGAGTGCTACTAATTTCATGAAGCTGCATAAGAAGTCTATGATATGAACTGGGGCATTATTAAACCTATTTTTACCGATACTTAAATTGACCATCTTCTACCAATACAGTTTTTCTGTTCTCTACATGCTTCAGAGATTTAAAATTTGAATGCTACATACTTCAGAGATTTAAACTTTGAATGCTATAAGTTGTATTGACATGTTGGCTGTTTTCACAGGAACGCGCACATTGAATGGAGGTGGAGAAGATGAGGATGGATGTTCAGCGACAGTTTGACCTGCAAAAGTGACAGATTCCTAATCGGACACAGGATGAAAGTGAAAAAAATTAGAGGGGACAATGGTGGAGATGCTAATTGGATTGGGAGTCTTAGTGGTTAAAAGAGGTAATTGTCTTTCCGTGTTTATGAGAAGTTTGTTAGTCGACATGTCAGTTAACTATTCTAGTTGCGCCAAAGAGTAAACTGTTTGGGATTAGTTACTTTTATTTTTATAATCATTGGGGTATCCAAACCAGTATAGTAGTGGATACATTAGGGTATAAATGTAATTTTACGGACACAACAGTGTAGAGTAGTTAGTTTCAAAATGCACATCCAAACACCCATATATATATATGTAGATTATAATAGGTGTACTAGGTTTCTAAGGGAATATTGCCAAATTTTCTATGTATTGATTTGAATTTGCCATGAAACAAATTACAGGTTGCTGTAAGTGGACTCACAGCCAGTCAATTATTTTTGCAATTCTTGATGGTCATAGACGTGTGTTATGCAAGTACGTAAATGAGGGCGCTTACTTGGCACATGATGATGATCCAAGCACTTCACACGGTAAGCAGTTGAACCAATAAAATAATCAATCCCTTACACTATCGAAATAAGCAAAGAACGTACATGAAATGAAGCTAGGTGCTCGGGATGGCTTTCTGAATTTTTTATTTTATTTTTATATTATTTTTTAAGGCATAAAAGTAAATTTGAATGCTTGATGTAACTATTTGTATACTGAAATACAATGGACAAAGGTATATATATTTTTAACGATATATTTTTCAATGTCATGGGTTAGTATATTGCGTTGAGATGGATCGGTTACTACATCCATACAAAGGATGTGAGATTATTGTATGTGACCATCATGGTGTTATTGCATGCTACTTTACCCAATCCGCAAAATAGCCACACTTCAAATGCCTACAATATAATTGCTTGTAGACACTCCGCATCAACGCACAAGTGAAAATCCTTGTTAAAGAATAACGAAAATAAGTTACAAAACTGTCATAAAATTTACAAAACATAAAAAAAAGAATGTATTAGGAAACAAACCTTTTGATGAGAAATTGAAATGTTGAGATTAGCTTTATCACATGGAAGTTTCGGTATGAGGTTTGCTTTAGTTTTGATCATTTGTAAATGAAACAAAAACCCTAAAATCAGTATGCATATGACGGCAAGGCAAAATGAGTTTCAAATTTGTCCGTTTTGTTTGAAAACTCTTATTTGGCATCATCAAAATCTTTTGTTTGTTGTGCTAATTCTTTTCTAGATCTGCAATCTTAGTCATAAAAACACAGTTTTCTTCTTTAAAAAATGTCATTTTCTCTACCTTTTTCTTTTCAAGTTCAGAAATAATCAAACTGTTAAGATCTTT
The DNA here is from genome assembly GCA_014162995.1 of Artemisia annua. Classification (NCBI taxonomy): domain Eukaryota; kingdom Viridiplantae; phylum Streptophyta; class Magnoliopsida; order Asterales; family Asteraceae; genus Artemisia; species Artemisia annua. The sequence goes on from LBNU01012171.1 coordinate 38,962, forward strand.
TTGCGTAGAAGAAATATTTTCAAGAAATTCATTTTTTGACAAAACATTCGTTTTCTTCTTCAAAAGTATTAGTTTTGATGTGGCATTTTTTGTTCTGAAGTCTGAAGTTTCTCTAAAAGATCAGACACTTGAGATTCCAGTTTAGTAATTTTACCAAACAACCCAGATTTCTTAACATGAAATGCATTTTCAAGATTTTTAATTTTGTTTGAAAAATTAGATTTCTTTTATTTCTAAATTTGCATTTTCATTTCATTTTTTAAAATCTGAAGGTTGTATTTTGCAATTCGATTTTCAAAACAATCAATGGAATTTATCACATTTATCATTGTGTCACCAAAACCTACTATATGGTACCCATAATTTGATAGACTTCTTGACATCCGACATAACAATTCCTTGATCTTGGAAAAATTCTCCATACCATTATTAAATCCCCTCTGGTTGTTCACTCTCAACATCTATAATATGTAGCTCGAATGAATCTTTAAAGATGAATACTTACCCAATACCATATCACAAAGCAATCTTGTATCACAAAGTAAATGAACGATCTCGTAACACCAATAATCTAACAAACTGGTGATCAATTATATTGAATTTCGTGATAATAAAACCTTGTAACTGAAAATGTGAATGGATCTCATAACATAGTGGTAGTATCAATCTCGTGACCAAAACTTCATAAAGGAATAAGAGTGGAACTCGTAATTGATGTTAAAAGAACTATTTCGATATTTCAACTTTGCGACAATCTCGTGATTCAATCAAAAACTCAATTTCGTAACAAACTTTTAATACAATCTCGTGAATCAAGTATGTAACCTACATCGTGACCTAAGTAAGTAACAACCTCATGACCTAGGTGAGTAATAACGTCGTTACTGAAACCTAGTACACAACCTCGTTGCTAAAACTTGTTCACAAATCTTTATTAAAACTTGTTCACAACATTGTGATATAAACCGCACAACCAACTGACCTAGTGAGACTAACCTCGTAACCTACTTAATTCAACCACTGATGAGGCAAAAAGTGTTACGCTTTTAGGGGGTCATTTATTCCCTAAATCGTGATTTTATGATCAAATATTACCTTAAATCGTTCCTTTTGTCATTTTAGGTACTTTTGAGAAGAATTCTGGAAAACATAGCATTTTGGACGTTTTTGGAGCAAAAATTGAAGAAAACGACAAAATCATAAAATCATGCTGGAAATCATACCTGACAGCGTCAGACACCAAAAGGTAACACCTTCACTTGAAGACAAAAGAGATGGATTTATGTTATACCAGATGCTCAAGTAAAGAAATCATGGTTTAACACCTGACGGCGTCAGGTGTTACAAAAAGAAGGCCGTCTCGTGTAATGCTAAAGTGTAGTAACCCACAAATTTCCCACTAATTCCCTATAGGATAGAAATGCCTTACTAACTTAACTTAGGCCCTTATAAAGCACAAACTAGGTTAGAAATGCCTATAGGAATTTCTCGAGCCAAATTTTTGCCTTATTATCTCTTTATGACTTAACTAACCCATAGACAAGCTCACGTATCCACCAATGCCAACCCCTACTATGTTTACTTAATGTAAAAATCCTGGTATGTCAAGTCAAGGTCACAAACACATTTTCACTAAGTAAACTATCACTTAGTACACTATACATGCCAGAAAACCCTAAGTGCACCTATGTGTTTACGGTTAACTTTAAAACCGTAATTGCTTATCCATACATGCTATAAAGTGTTCAAGGCTTAGGTATGACTTACATAAGTAACCTTAGGATATATTAGACTCCCTAGATCATAGTACAACTCCCTAGGACTTAGGTACAAGTCTGATAAGCACAAAACCCTAACTAGGTCATAACTTCCCAGAACTAGGTCTAAACTTTCCCAAATCTTTACCATAAGCTACCATCACTTAGTATAAGCCTGTTAGGACTTAGTATTAGTCATTAAACACTCATAGGACACTAAATTAGGCACCAAACACTAGGTAAAACAATAAATCCTTTCTAGGCAAAACTAGGAAAAAACGAAACCTAAAACCATAACCAAGCCACCTTAGCACCTCAAACCTAGTAACCAAACACCTTAGCACCTCCTAGAACTTAGGTAGCACCCTAGCACCTCCCAAGCACCCAAGCAAGGTGCTGCATCACCTTCTTCCCTCGTTAAACCGCCATAGCCCCAAAACCGCCACACCACCGTCCTACCCCGCCCCCTAGCTAGTAGTAGCTCGCCATAGTCACCACCTAGGTTACCTTAGTCATCATATAGTTTTGCCTCATCACGTCCCCCCTCCTCGCCACCTCCTACTCTGTTTTCTTGCTCACCACTCCTTCGTACCCTATAAATAGCGAGCCACAACCTCTCATTTCTCTTCACCCCTTTCTCTCTTCTTTACCTCACATACTTCTATATTCCTAAGTCCCTAAGACCCTAAGACGTCGAGTAGTAAGCCCTTGGTCCCCATCGAGTTAAGATTTAAGCCGAGAAAACCCTAATAGTCTTGTTAAGTCCTCCCCGACCTAGGTAAGCCTTATCTTTGCATATACTACCCATATAGCTGAGCTAGAACACTTAGGAGAGACCTTAGATACCTTAGAATCCTTAGCTAGGACATAGAACCCAATCGTTTGCATGCTTTCATTTTAAAACCCTAGTTTGATCGAATTGCATGTTTACGTGGTTACATGCATGCTCTTGAGCTATAATCTGGTTTACATTACTTAATTGAGTTAATATAAGTTAAACATAAGCTAGAAAACTTAATGGTTTTATAAAAATATAGTTTACTTGAATTTAGGACTAGTTTTGCAAAAGTTTACATGCATAGGGGTATATATTGTAAATTCCTAAAACTATAAAGTCTAGGGACTTTTTTTGACATTCCTTATAAGTTATAAGTGCAAGGACCCTTTTTGCAAAATTTTTAAACCTTAGGATAGAAAGTAAAATAAGTTATATAGTTAAAAGGACTAGTTTTGCAAATATAGTTAACTTGAGGGTATAATAGGTAAATATTGAAAGTTAGTTTGCTTTAAGGACCATTTTTGTCATTTCTCTAAGATAAGTAAGTTTAGGGACTATTTGTGCAAAAGTTAGATAGTTATATACTTAAATATTATAAGTTTATAAGTTTAGGGTAGAAAATGTAAATATATATACTTAAGGGTATAAATGGACTATTTTCAGAAAAGTATCAAAAACCTATTTTCCTAGTTAGAAAATGACATAATGTTGAGTCTAATTTTTGAGTTGATATGACAAAATACATGAAAGATGAAGGACTTAAGATGACAAAGTGAAGAATGAAGACAATGCAAAATACAAGGGACTTGCTTTACAAAGAAGTTATTACAATTTAGTCCTTTGTAGTATTTTGTAACCCTAGTATCTTTATTATATAAAGAGATACAGGGAATAGGTTTTTATCATTTGTGTCACAATGTAAACGTCCAGGAAAACGTGTGTGTATAGGTGTTTTATGGGAAAACACCTAGGGTAGTTTTAGCCTCAAGGATCATTGATCCCTGTTATTGTTGAGTAACCGTACTACACTTGACCAAGTAGTATTGGGGCTGATTAGTTTGTATATTGTAGAGATGATGACGAGAAACCTTGTAGCAATAATAATGATGTTTGTTTATTCCGCTGCGTATCGTGTTCTTATCATTATTGTTGTGTAATCCCTAGATGAGGTCTAACCAACCTCGAGCTAAAACAATTTTAACATGTAATATCAGAGCCAAGGGGCTCGTGATCGTGGGATTAAACAAGGTTTGGTTTGTCAAAGATCGAAGAAAACATGAAAAATTCGTATCTGGTTCGTATCTTAAAAACTCACTGCAGGATTGTTTTCAAGTGACGATAGCTTGTTCATTAACCGTTAGATCGGGCTGCAATTTTGCGGGGAGACTCTCTGTATATCAAGCTAACTTTTCACTAGAGGGATCTTGAATTGGAGCTTTTATGCATAAGATATTAGGTGTCAAAACTGCTGCAGAGAGAGGTATTCTATTTCGGATTTTTAGGGTTTTTATGCATATCAACTTCTTGAATTCATGTTTACTTGAATTAATTCATTATGGAAGTTGGATACATGTTGATTGGTGCATATAATTCATGAAAGAAAGCAGTTCTTGGATCGGTTCGATTGGAGTTTAGGGTTTCGAATGCTAACGAATTTAGGGTTTGTCCTTAAATGTTTTTAACAATCGGTTTGTTTAAACTGAGTTGTTGAGTACTTCAGAAAAAAACCCTAAAACTTTCATGTTTTTAAGATACTCGCTTTTTAGGGTTTTAAGGGTTTCGTGGCTACTACAATCGTTCTTATATAGAAGCAGCATGGCAAATGGTTTTATGTTGTGTTTTGCATCGTGTTCTCAATCTACTCTTCTTCCTGATTGGTTGAACATATATTATGATTGATCATGGGTCAGTGCACTATATTGTAATCAATTCAATTATTCAAGATAGTGGGACGGTGATGGAGATAATGTAGCTAATGTAAGTAAGGTTACTGCTTTGTTAAGTATTGCTAAAAGGAAGTAAAGCTACGTCTATTAACTCTACTGGTATACTATTCTACTTCTCATGTTGTGTCGAATATGGTTACTGTTATTACGCAAGATGTCGACTAAGTTTACTTGTGAAAAGACTAAAGTTACTGGCTTTATGAGTAATTCTATTACCGAGGTTTGGAAAGTAATGTTACAGATGGTACGTATGGATAGGAGTAAGCCTATTTATGTTATGTCGATGTGCTACTGGTCTTACTTCTAAATACCATTCGCTTGGGAGTAAACTTACTCAAAGGTGGATTCAGTTACTGGTTTTTGCTGATTACTGATATACGCATTAGTGGAAGTAAGGTCTACAAGCAGGTCGTGACTTCATGGTTTCCACTGCTAATGTGATTTGTTCCCACTGCTACGCTTATAATGTTTCTACTGCTCCGTTTCAATGTTTCCACTGCCAATGCTATGTTACCATTGCTATCAATAGCTTAGTCCTGCTCGATATGAATTTTAGTATTGCTTGTTGGAATTTGGATTATTGTAAGGGCAGTTTGGATAAAGGAGTATTTTGGGTGTATTGGATAGTCAAAGTTCATATTAGGTTTGTGCTAATATGGGATCAAGTAATGGCAATTCAGTATGTTATTTGATATACTTACTTGGATCATGGTTCTAAGAATTACAAGCAGTGAGGGGAAGACAAGTTGATTTTTAGCATTGTTCAATATCAGTTTGTACATGGTTCTGGTTTTGGAGATTTTGGTACGATACACACGTTTGACGATTTTTGGATTGGATTTTTGGTTATGATCTATATGTTCTTAACAGATTACAATGGCTCATTTTATTTGCTAAATTGATTACGAAGAAAGGTTTTTATCACCTATTTGACGTTGAAGTAGAATTATTCGGGTTAGTGTTCTTATTATATCTACGAATTGACAAACACTTGAAGGAGTTACGTTATTGTGCTCAGTGATTATTGTCAAGAGATTGCGGTCTCCCTATACATCGTTTTGGGTATACGTTCGAAATTATATTTAAGACATAAGTTTGGATTGTTCTACTTCATCATCAAGTTGGTAATACTTAGATTTCTTCATACGTGATCATTACATAGAGCCTACATTCAAGAAATGGTTAACATGTGGGTTTCAGGGGAAGCTTAATGTTTAAATGTTTAACTATTTATGTGCTACATCGAGGTGAAGGTTTTTACTACTGCTAGTTGCTATTACTATTGCTGGTTTTGATTTCTACTGTTTCAAGTCCATTTATAGATGCGGAAAACTTAATGGTGGCCGACTTTGAAACATTGGAAAGATGGATTGGACGTGTAATATTGATTCGTGGTTGTGAAGATCAAGGTTGCTTACATTTGTCCCCTATTTGATGATGACAAAAAGGGGAAGAATATTTACATTAAAGCTGCAACTTGAAGATCCTTGGTGATATAGCATGGATTAAGGGGAAGTTCATTTATCTTTCATATATACTAGCTTCAGGGGAAGTTTATGCTTATTGGTTTTATCATTATCAACTAGGGGAAGATTGTTGAGTCTAATATTTGAGTTGATATGACAAAATACATGAAAGATGAAGGACTTAAGATGATAAAGTGAAGAATGAAGACAATGCAAAATACAAGGGACTTGCTTTACAAAGAAGTTATTACAATTTAGTCCTTTTGTAGTATTTTGTAACCCTAGTATCTTTATTATATAAAGAGATACAGGGAATAGGTTTTTATCATGTGTGTCACAATGTAAACATCCAGGAGAACGTGTGTGTACAGGTATTTTATGGGAAAACACCTAGGGTAGTTTTAGCCTCACAGATCATTGATCCCTGTTATTGTTGAGTAACCGTACTACACTTGATCAAGTAGTATTAGGGCTGATTAGTTTGTATATTGTAGAGATGATGACGAGAAACCTTGTAGCAATAACAATGATGTTTGTTTATTCTGCTGCGTATCGTGTTCTTATCATTATTGTTGTGTAATCCCTAGATGAGGTCTAACCAACCTCGAGCTAAAACGATTTTAACACATAATACTAGGGAGTTTCATGTGAGGAGTACTATGTAGATATTTTGTTTTGACGAGTTTGATGGGTTTACGATTTAAAGTGCCCTGGCTCCTCAAACTATTATTGCATATACTTTTGAGATACGATGGCCCGAACGGTGTCATGTTATAACTAAGAACTAATTAGACTAATAACCAACATAACTCAATACTGGGAACTTCGTGGAGGAGTTATATACTTCTTGAATTTGATGGCCCGAACGGTATTATGTTTGCAGCCATAATACAATAGTAGAGCTTCATATGAAGGAGTTACACATTTGAATTACGATGGCGCGAACGGTGTTTATGTTATATATGTAGAAATCCTAAGAGTGATTAGTTTTAAGAAAACCTAGACTAAGACTTGAATCTACACACACCATACATACCCGTCAGGATACTGTGGTAAGCTGTCTAACCCCTTACTCTACTTACCTAAGACCTCAGGTAGGTTTCGTAGCCTCACACTCTTTAAATACTTTACAAACCTGTGAGGGGGCATACTTGCTTAAACCGAATACAGTATTTTNCTCGTGGTCTAGCCGAGACCCAAGTGGGTCACTTGGCTCGGGTTTTGGCTTGGTAAACCAACCCGGATTACGTGTTCTCTTGATGGATACTTATGGTTATCTTGTTGTTGTTTTAATGTTGCTATTGTTGTTGTTTCGTTTGTGGCCGACTTTGAAACATTGGAAAGATGGATTGGACGTGTAATATTGATTCGTGGTTGTGAAGATCAAGGTTGCTTACATTTGTCCCCTATTTGATGATGACAAAAAGGGGAAGAATATTTACATTAAAGCTGCAACTTGAAGATCCTTGGTGATATAGCATGGATTAAGGGGAAGTTCATTTATCTTTCATATATACTAGCTTCAGGGGAAGTTTATGCTTATTGGTTTTATCATTATCAACTAGGGGAAGATTGTTGAGTCTAATATTTGAGTTGATATGACAAAATACATGAAAGATGAAGGACTTAAGATGATAAAGTGAAGAATGAAGACAATGCAAAATACAAGGGACTTGCTTTACAAAGAAGTTATTACAATTTAGTCCTTTTGTAGTATTTTGTAACCCTAGTATCTTTATTATATAAAGAGATACAGGGAATAGGTTTTTATCATGTGTGTCACAATGTAAACATCCAGGAGAACGTGTGTGTACAGGTATTTTATGGGAAAACACCTAGGGTAGTTTTAGCCTCACAGATCATTGATCCCTGTTATTGTTGAGTAACCGTACTACACTTGATCAAGTAGTATTAGGGCTGATTAGTTTGTATATTGTAGAGATGATGACGAGAAACCTTGTAGCAATAACAATGATGTTTGTTTATTCTGCTGCGTATCGTGTTCTTATCATTATTGTTGTGTAATCCCTAGATGAGGTCTAACCAACCTCGAGCTAAAACGATTTTAACACATAATACTAGGGAGTTTCATGTGAGGAGTACTATGTAGATATTTTGTTTTGACGAGTTTGATGGGTTTACGATTTAAAGTGCCCTGGCTCCTCAAACTATTATTGCATATACTTTTGAGATACGATGGCCCGAACGGTGTCATGTTATAACTAAGAACTAATAACAACATAACTCAATACTAGGGAACTTCGTGTGAGGAGTTATATACTTCTGAATTATGATGGCCCGAACGGTATTATGTTTGCAGCATAATACAATAGTAGGGAGCTTCATATGAGGAGTTACACATTTGAATTACGATGGCCCGAACGGTGTTATGTTATATATAGAAATCCTAAGAGTGATTAGTTAAGAAAACCTAGACTAAGACTTGACATACACACACCTACACTACCGTCAGGATACTTGAGTAAGCTGTCTAAACCCCTACTCTACTTACCTAAGACCCAGGTGAGTTTCGTAGCCTCACACTCTTTAAATACTTTACAAACCCTGTGAGGGGGATACTTGCTTTAAACCGAATACAAGTATTTTCTATCGTTATTGCACAAGTGATACTATCTGCCACCATTACATAACTAAAATTCATGAGCCATAATTACTTGTGGGTTTTACACAAGTGAACACGAGTATAGTTGATAGATCTATTGGAGTTTGACACCTCCCGTTGGTTTACCGCAACCGGATAACCAATAACTACTATACTTGAAACCTCTAAGGATTAACTTTGGCAAGTTATCCTTCTTGTCCCCTCATGGTTGGGTCTGCAGCCCCCATGACCCGGACTGTCAGCGCGGTTTCATGAGCTTAGTGCAATAATACTTCCTAAAACCTTTATTCCTTGAGTTTAAGCTGAACCATGTGGAACTTGTATTCACCCTTTACCCACTAAAACCTATGACTCTCACTCAACCTAGTGTTAACTTTTATGCATGTATCCTAGGTATACGAGCACTTTAGGAACCCTGGGGCACGGTGTGACACTGGACATAAGGACTTCTATAATAGTTATCATTCATCAGTTTTTCCGTAACATGGAGTCTTTGGGACCTCATTTTTGGTAAAAGTATAACTTTTACTATAAACACTCTGATGAATAAATGAATGATAACACCTTTTTCAAAAACGTCTTTTTTTTGAGTCGTTTTCTATTATCTTGTCTTTGCTTCCATGAAGTAACACCCCAACTCTAAATCCGCTGCGATCTATGAAAAATGGGGGTGTTACAGATTGGTATCAGAGCCTCGATTATAGAGAACAAAAGGTTTTCCTGAAACTATAACCATTTTTCAAAAAGTCCTCCGTGCCAGAAGACACTCCGATCTGCCTCTAGGTTAGACTTTCCAATTTGCCTTTAGGTTAAACCCTCTAACTTGCCTTTAGGTTAGAATTCCCGACTTGCCTTTAGGTTAGACTCGCTATTGCATCCTCTAACTTGCCTCTAGGATTAGATACCCTATTGCACTCCCCATATTGCCTTTAAGATAGTTATATAGGTTAGAATTATACTAAGGTATTTACTTGGAAATGACAATTAGATATCTCATCCTTTAACGATCCTATCATAATGTTAGACACTGATGATGAGGATACCTCATCGGATAGTTATGAGTATGCTCCGGCTACTCCTAGTCACTCCTCTATTGGCTCTAATTCTCCGGAAGAATTAGCTCAGAATATCTTAGTTAACTTAGGAATAGAGCCCTCCCCGAATGATCCCTATATGCAAGCATATAATGGGTATATGCAAGCATATGGTAGTAACATTCCTATAGTACCTACTATAACCCCTACACCCTCTATACCCCACTATAGCACCCAAGATTACTATGTTCCCGAAATAGCTTCCCCTCCTCGTAAGAAATTACATATTAGACCACCTTCACCTTCCCCTAGATTTGAAATAGGAAATAGTTCGTATAAAACACCTTTAGAAAGACATGAAGAACAAATAGAAGATATACTTAGTCATATAGATATGTTATCCCTAGGGCATATCGAAGAAGTAGAAAATAGGATAAGTGACTTAGGAAAAGGTAGGATAATAATTCAAAAAGATTACACTAGGCTAGAAAAAGAATTAGAGAAAACCCGTAATCAAATCTTTAGGTTATAAACAAAATATGAAGGACACTCTGACGAAGTAGTTACCGCACATGTTAGACTTTCCACTATAGAAATGATCATAGAAGATCTTAGGAATAGTCATAAGTCTGATATAAGAGGCTTACTAGAAGCAATACAAGAGCTTAAAAACAACAAAGGAGCGAATTAGTAAGGTTATAGGTAATTTAAATAGTTTACTAGGTAATATGATAGGTAGTATATGTGTAAAACCCAGAAATTTTGAACATGTGAAATACCCAAAATACCATTCGATTTAAAACTTATGAAAAACGGATAATAATTTTAACATAAGTATTACGAAGATTAATAAGTGATTAAAACCTTATGTTATATGATAATTAATTAATATGAGAATTAATCCCAAATGATGTTCTAAGCTTATACACGACTTGTTTTCTTGGACCTATCTTATACACGTTTTTGGGTACTCATCATCTTTGCATCACACGACATAATTAATAGTTTACATAAGTTAAATAAAGACTCTTAAGCCTAAAAGATAATAACTGTAATATTATGTAAATCAATCAGGATATCCATCACCTCTTTGTCGGCCATATTTCCCTTGCCTAATCCCTTAGAGCATCCACTATGGTGTTTCAAGAATAGGTCTAAAAAATTATGAAGAGGTCTAAGATTTTATGCACCATAGTGAGGAATCATTTCATGTCTAGGTGGCATGAAAAGGTCTAGGATTTTGGAGAGGTCCAAGAAGTGTTTATTATCATTTTTTGATTTAATAGCTTTAAATGTTGGAACAATCTTAAAGGTTTTAACCATAGTGGGAATAGGTTCATAGTATGAAAAGTTTTAAGAATTAATGACAATGTAAGATGTAGCAATTTTATAAACCTTTTAAAAGGTCCATCATAGTGGATGCCCTTAACAAGATTGATACATATTTATCTGTTTCCAAAACTAGGTAATCGGCATTCCAAAAATACCTACACGTTTTGCCAAATCTTCTCTCAAACCGTATACCAAATAATCTTTATTTGTTTTCTCTCCTCACCAAATTGTAATCACGCTTAATCAAAATTACTAGTTTCCTAAATAAACTACACGCTTTACCTATTATGACATATACTGCTTTCTTCCCTATCCTTGTGCATCGATCCAAAAGAAACCAGAAAACTATACCCAAGCTCCCCCTCTCATTCCTATAACTCAGCCTTTTTTTTTTCCTTTTCAACAAAACAGAAGCACGCTCACATAAGCGTTCGTGGGCTGCCAAGAAGAAGAAGGTTTATGACCAGGGTCGTGCTAAATCGTTGGCATGAATAAAGGTTGTTTGTGATCGCATGAAGGTTGGGTTCGAGCACCACTTTCCCCCTCTTGTCGATCAACTTTGGTACAACCCTAAGGTATATAACATTAATCATTATTTAATGAGGAGCGTAGGGATTGTGGGTTATAACAGGTTACGTTATGCTGAATATGGAACCATATATATACGATAAATATAACACGTATGAACCTAATCGAACCAGGTTTTGCTGTCATGTCTCGTAATGTGAAACTTGTTATCTTTCGAATAGATATATATAAAGAACATGATATGTAAACACACATGAATTTTCGTTAAACAATATGGGTCGAATGGACTGTATAATGAACCCCCATTAATGAAAGAAGAGTCACAATCATGCATCATTCTTATATGTTATACATAAGGTCGAGTCGATTTCAGGATGAAAAATGCTAAATATATATGAAACATGAAGAGTTATAAATATGCATGTAAATCGGGATTAGTGATGTGATTCGTTGGTTGTATTTGCGTGTGTTTTGTGTCGAAGAGTAACTAAAACTTGTGCACTTGCATGCTTGCTAACAGTGGTAAAAAGGAATAGCGTTTGTGGTTTAAATCGGGTCTCGTGATGCCTTGGTTATCTTGTTGAATCTTGTGCTCGTGTTCGCGTATGATGTCGAGTGGGTTCGGGTTGTTTTATCCATTCTAGTAGCGTGACAAAATGGTAATGGAAGGGGTAATAAAATGGTGGAGTACAATTTTAAGATATGCAAGTACTGAGTCGATTTGGTGTTTTAAAACAATAAAAAGATCATAATACGCATGGTCAATCAGAGAAGTCTTGGTCTTGTATACTAAACGAAATTTGGACATGCATGCATATGTGCTTACTCTAGAGTTAGTAACAAACAGTTTTTTTTAAAGAAAAAAGGGTAGTTTGTAGATATTAAATAACATAGAGTCGTGTAGATGTTATTATAATTTGTGTGTCGTTTGGTTTGAGACATGTATGTATGGCTTTACGATATATGTTCGTGTGTGTGTCGTATTCGCCGTGGTTATATTGTGGTCAAGAAATCATGAATCGTTGATGTCCATCTTATGTTTCTTGTCTTCATTATTTTGTGTCGTGCATGGAGATAAAATGAAGTCATAAATACGTCATTATAACTTTTAAACGACGGGTATTAAAACAGTCATTTTGATATTTATTTATAGTGTAAATGATGAGACGAAAAGTGTTACGCTTTTAGGGGGTCATTTAAGCCCTAATTCGTATAAATGTGATCAAATATTGTCCTAAATCGTTCCTTTTGTCATTTTAGGTACTTTTGAGAAGAATTCTGGAAAACATGCATATTTGGACGTTTTTGGAGCATTAAAGTGAAGAAAACGACAAAGTCTCAAAAGAAGCTAGAATTACTACCTGACGGCGTCAGAGTCACAACGTGACGCCGTCAGCAATCATTGACAAAAGAGTGGAAATCAATTTACAAATGACGGGCCAGAAAGAATTTGGAGATTTACACTAGACGCCGTCAGGTGTTAATAGGTGTAGGCCGTCAGGTTATATTTTAAAGAGTGACGGTCCAGAAGAAATTAAAGGCTGACGGCGTCAGAAGTAGATCTAGGCCATCCGAGAAACCTTATGGCGGCGGGCTGACGGCGTCAGACCCTATAACCTGACGCCGTCAGAGTGTAAAACTCTATATATAGTTTTCTATTTTTCATTCATTAGTGTGGAACTTTGTGGAGAACTTTTAGCACCAAACCCTAGACGAATTTTCTGTACTTTTTAGGGCTTCCAACCCTTGGAACCCTCATGCTTAATTAAAGATAAGTCTTCACTTCAATTCAATCAATATGTTTATGTGTTGGTTGATTATCTCTTTTACTTGTCTTTTAATTAGCATGCTAGGCTAAATTCTTCTTGTGTTTGCTTAGATCTAATGAAACCTAACTATTAATTATTGGTTAATTGATGTGTTGTTGTTTGTTGGGTTAGGCTCAAGAAAACTGGCCAACCTCCTTTATGGTAACGTGCTTGAACGTCTTGGGAAACATGTAGCCAAGGCATACTAGGCTATTAAGGTAGTATTTAACGCATGAGCCACTGTTTACAATCCCTATGGTTGTGCCGTGCATGGCATAGGAGGCGATAAGAGCTCATAGAATTGGAGAGATATGTATGCCACTCCATGAGTTATTAGGAATACACCCTTCATCCACACAAGTAACATATATATCAATTAACCGGTAAAAGATAGTTAGGGAGTAATGAAGTTTAAGTAAACACAACTTTTCTCCATATTGTTTTCACAACCACAAT